>CAUYQV010128242.1:0-58582 GCA_963574575.1 Galagoides demidoff | reverse complement strand
CTGTGGTCCCAGCTACTTGGGAGGCTGAGGTAGGAGACTTGCTTGAGCCCAGGAGTTAGAGGTTGCTGTGAGCTGTGATGCCATGGCACTCTACCCAGGGGGACAGCTTGAGGCTGTGTCTCAAAAAAAAAGAAAAAGTTTTGGCTAGGTGCGATGGCTCACACCTATAATCCCAGCACTCTGGGAGGCTGAGGCAAATGGATTGCCTGGCTCACAAATTCGAGACCAGCCTGAGCCAGAGTGAGACCTCATCTCTAAAAATAGCCAGGTGTTGTGTCAGGCGCCTGTAGTCCCAGCTACTTGGGAGGCGGAGGCAAGAGAATCATTTGAGCCCAAGTGTTTGAAGTTGCTGTGAGCTATGATGCCAGGGCACTACCAAGGGTGACAAAGTGAGATTCTGTCTCCAAAAAAATGTTTGTTATATCATTATTTTGGACTGGTTTTCAAGGAAATGTCAGAGTTTGAGCAGCCCAATAATGATAGAACTGTGTTCTAATCAGAAAAAGACAACTTCTGCTTTAAATTTGCTTTAGGAACATCAAGAAATGCAATAAATGGATGGTGCCTATTGCTCAGTGGGTAGGGCGCCTGCTCCATATACTGAGGGTGGCAGGTTCAAACCCGGCCCCAGCCAAATTGCAACAAAAAACTAGCCAGGCATTGTGGTTGCCCCTATAGTCCCGGCTACTCGGGAGGCTGAGGCAAGAGAATCGCCTAAGCCCAGGAGTTGGAGGTTGCTGTGAGCTGTGTGATGCCACAGCATTCTACCGAGGGTGACAAAGTGAGACTCTGTCTCTACAAAAAGAAAAAGAAAGAAATTCAATATGGCAGAGGTGTAGTGGCCATGAAGCTTGTTGGATTTTGATATAACTCTAAGGATACTAGGGATCCATAGAAGGTTTCAAGCAGGAAAGAATACAAACCCATTTGCTTTAGAAATATGTTTCTGAAGGCTGGGTGTGGTGGCTCACACCTGTACTCCTAGCACTCTGAGAGGTTGAGGCAGGTGGATTGCTTGAGCTCAGAAGTTCAAAACCTGCCTAAGCAAGAGTGAGACCTCCATCTCTAAAAATAGCCAGATGTTGTAGTGGGCACCTATAGTCCCAGCTGCTTGGGAGGCTGAGACAAGAGAATCACTTGAGCCCAAGGTTTTTTGTTTGTTTGTTTGTGTTTTGAGACACACTGTGTCACCCTGGGTAGAGTGCCGTGGTGTCACAGCTCATAGCAACCTCCAGCTCTTGGATTTAGGCGATTCTCTTGCCTCAGCCTCCCGAGTAGCTGGAACTAAAGGTGCTCCACCACAACACCCATTTTTTTGTTGCAGTTTGGCCGGGGCCGGGTTCAAACCTGCCACCCTTGGTATATGGGGCCAGAGCCCTACTCCCTGAGCCACAGGTGCTGCCCTGATCCCAAGGTTTGAGGCTGTTATGAGCTATGATGCCATGGCACTCTACTTAGGGTAACAAAGTGATACTCTGTCTCCAACAACAACAAAATATATATACACACACACACACACACACACACACACACTTCTGTCTGGTAAATGAAGGGTACATTTGAGGGGCCAAGCCCGGAGTCTAAAGCCCAAGGAAGCAACTGTGGCAGGATTCAACTTGGCTACGACTAGGTCCCACCAGGGCAGGGCTGTGAGGAAGGGGGGGAAAGGCTCCAGAGCCTTTGTATGCAGGCTAGGGAACTGATGTGCCATAGAGGAAGTAGGAGTTTTGAGGATGTGTCCCATTGCTCACAGAATGGTGGTTAGAATGGTGGGACTGTGACCCACTGAGTAGGGCACCAGCCCCATATACTGAGGGTGGCAGGTTCGAACCCCACCCAGGCCAAACTGCAACAAAACAACTGAGTAGGGCGCCAGCCCCATATACCGAGGGTGGCAGGTTCGAACTCCACCCAGGCCAAACTGCAACAAAAACATAGCCAGGCGTTGTGTAGGCAGCCGTAGTCCTAGCTACTCAGGAGGCTGAGGCAAAAGAATCACCTAAGCCTGAGAGTTGGAGGTTGCTGTGAGCTGTGACACCACGGTACTCTACCGAGGGTGACAAAGTAAGACTCTGTCTCTTAAAAAAAGGAAGAATGGTGTGACTGTCCTGAGACAGGGACCCAGAAAGGAGCAGTTTCAGGGGAGAGTATGAGCATCCTAGGACTGTCAGGGGAGGCTGAGGACATATGTCAGCTCTATCAGTGCAAAGGTGGGAACTGAGTGGTGTGTGGGTGACACAGCACCAGGAAGACTTGAGGAATGAAAAGATACGGGGCTTAGAAATTGCTGGATTTAAGTGTTAGATAAGAAATACCTGGGTGGCACCTGTGGCTCATTGAGTCCGGTGCTGGCCCCATATACCAAGGGTGGAGGGTTCAAACCCGCCCTGGCCAAACTGCAACAAAAAAAATAGCTGGGCATTGTGGCCAGCTACTTGGGAGACTGAGGCAAGAGAATCACCTAAGCCCAAGAGCTGGAGGTTGCTGTGAGATGTGAAGCCACTGCCCTCTACGGAGGGTGACAAAGTGAGACTCTGTCTCAAAAAAAAAAAAAAAAAAAGAACCTAGAAGGAGCAGCCAGATAAGTAGGAGTAAAAAACCAGGAGTAAGTACAATCAGAAACACCGCTACCAACGAGAAGCCTGGGCATTTATCACTTAATCACTTAAGATGTGCCTGTGTCTCACATACCTGTTCTCACCTTATGAAGTAAGAAGAGGCAATTATTAAACCTGTGTTCCAAAAGAGGAAGCTGAATCTCAGGGAAGAACAGCTGCATGCCCAAGGTTGCTCAGCAAGTAAGTGGCAGTGCCAGGCTCTGACTCCAAGACCTTGGGAGTCCGTAGGCCAAGTAGGCTACCCCAGGCTGGGCCTCAGGGTAGGGCTAGAAATCACTGGAGTGAGGCTGATATTGCACCTTTGCCTGTCTGTTCACAGCGCCTGGCACATGAGTGCCTGTCTCAGAGTTGTGACAGTGCCAAGCATTCTCCGACACTAGTGCCCACGGCCACCAAGCCAGACGCAGTGCAACCTGACAGCCTGCCCTACCCGCAGTACCTGGCAGTCATCAAAACCCAGATTGCCTGTGCCAAGGACATTCACACTGCCCTGCTGGACTGTGCTAACAAGGTCACGGGCAAGACACCTGCACCACCTACTGGCCCTGGGGGCACCCTCTGAAGTGGTGGGGCAGGAGGTGGGGGCAGGGCCTAAGAAGGAATGAAGTGCTTAAACCCAGCAGCCTTGTCTGACTGTTCTTCCTGCTTTGACACTGAGGCTGGAGCCAGCAGGGGGCAGCAGAGGCCAGCGGGGACAGCTAAGGGCCAAACCTTGCCTCTGCTGTCCCCTTTCCTGCTCCCCTCCCTAGCCTAGGGTAGACTTTGCACATTATGTGTTAATGACCTCTGTTCTAGAGGCTCTTCCCCACCTGGCCTGGGTGTGGAGTCTTGTTTGGGCTCTCTTCCCCAACCCTTTCCTTCACTCTGTCCCAGTTGGGGGGTAGTCTCTGTTTCTGCTCCTTTTTCTAGCACTTTCTCTGTATATCTACTGCATGTGTCTCTCTTGCATCCTTTTTTTCTTTTTTTGAGGCAGAGTCTTTGGCCCTGGGTAGAGTGCCTTGGCATTACAGCTAACAGCAACCTTAAACTCCTGAGCTCAAGCAATCCTCTTTTTCTTTTTTTTAAGAGACAGAGTCTCACTTTGTTGCCCTAAGTAGAATGCTGTGGCATCACAGCTCACAGCAACCTCCAGCTCTCAGGCTTAGATGATTCTCTTGCCTCAGCCTCCCAAGTAGCTGTGACTTCAGGTGCCCGCCACAACACCCAGCTACTTTTTTGTTGTTGTTGTTGCACTTTGGCTGGGGCCAGGTTCGAACCCGCCACCCTTGGTATATGGGGCCCGCACCCTACTCACCCACAGGCGCCACTCTCAAGCAATCCTTTTGCTTCAGCCTCCTAAATAGCTGGGACTAGTAGGTGCCTGCCACAAAATGCCCCGCTAGTTTTTCTATTTTTAGAAGAGACGGGAATCTCACTTTTTCTCAGGCTGGTCTCAAACTCCTGCATTTAAGCAATCCACCTGCCTGGGCTTCCCAGAGTGCTAGAATTATAGGTGTGAGCCACCATGCCCAGCCTGCATCCTATCACTTTTTGTCTGTGTCTCTTTGCTCTGTCTCTGACTCGTGATCTTGGGTCCCTCTGTCCCTCTGACCTCTCTCCCAGTACACTTTTGCTGCCTTTTATCCCCACCTCCTAACTGGGGACACTCTGTCTATAGAGGGAGGCCAGCATCCCTGGGTCACCTAGAAGTAGGGGAATGAACTTCATTTCCAGGGTCCACAGCCAACCCCAGTGTCCCCCAGTACTCCCATGTCAGCCAAGACCCCAGAGTCTGCAGCTCAGGAATAGAGAAGTAGAGGGGTCTAGTCTAGGCACTGACCTCAGCATGCCTGACTGGGGAGTAGCTTGGGGCCCCCACCCATCTCCAGGCCTGCGTCAGCAGAACTCAAAGGAGGGTCATTGTGCAATCTGTGGTGAGGCCCGGCCCAGCTGGGTGCCTGAGTCCCTGTATTTTTAGCCCCAAAGGAGAAGTGAAAAGGCCCTACCAGGAGTGAATCATTAGTACTTGGGAAGAACCCTGGTGCCTGAGCCCCCACTCTAGTAAGCAGACCTTGGGGAAGGGACTCCAGAGACGAAGTGTCCCACCAGACTCCTCTTTCCTGGGAGCTTCAGGGAGCTTGGCCATGGCCTTCAAGCCTGGGCAAGTACAGGGCGGAGCTACCAGCCCTGGCCCAGCTGTTGGGGTATGAAAAGCTAAAGTGACTCAGCTTGGTTGGGGAACTACCCCACCCAACACCTTCTATGCCCTGCTTCCCATGTCCTGTGGCCTCCTATCCTGGACCCATGTCTGCAAGAAAACCCAGCGACCATAGAGACTTCTGTGATTCACCCAGAGCCCAAGTCTCCATGCTGGAAAATGGCCAGCTGTGTGTGTGTGTGTGTGTGTACATCCCAGTAAAAAGGCTGAAGCAGTACCTATAGGGAGAACTTCTTCTTCAGGGAAACCTCAGCATTATCCATTTTTTAATTGAATCAGTCTCCAACCCAACCCCCTAAATTATCTACTAAGTCTCCTTTACCTAAAGTCAACTCATTATGGACTTTATTCTTTTTTTTTTTTTTTTGAGACAGAGCCTCAAGCTGTCCCCCTGGGCAGCAACCTCCAACTCCTGGGTTCAAGCGAGTCTCCTGCCTCAGCCTCCCAAGTAGCTGGGACCACAGGCGCCGGCCACAATGACTGGCTATTTTTTGGTTGCAGCCATCATTGTTGTTTGGCGGGCAGGGCTGGATTCGAACCCACCACCTTAGGTGTATGTGGCTGGCGCCTTAGCCACTTGAGCCACAGGTGCTGAGCCTCATTATGGACTTCAATCACATCTACAAAATGCCTTCATAGTGATACTTAGATTACAGTCCCCATAGTTCATCCATGTTGACACATAAAACTGACCATTTATTCCTTGTCAACTGGGTACCCACCCACATACATCTCTTTTATCACAAAGAAGTATAACAAAGTCATATTTCCACCTCACATAATGCAATTATCTTGCATATAACTGAAAGCCATTAACCCTCTACCCAGCAGAGCCCACTCACTGGCTTCCAGCCTGGGACACATGCCACATACTGGTGGAGATGCAGAAGACTGAGGTATAGCTGGCCCAATGCAGTGGTTTCGACACATCATAACATACAGAAGCATGACACCCAGTACCCATGATTCAGGGTCCAACATTGCTTAAAAGTATGCCCAGGGAGACCACAAAGACACAGGCAGGAGGGTAATGGATGTACATTTAACAGCCACACACAGGGTGGAAGGTATGTCCCAGGAAGCTAAATTTATTCAGCAGTCTCTAAAATGAAAAACATTAATAGTTCAAGGACTATGTTGGATAGTGGTTTAATGAGCATTCAGTATGGTCTGTACACGTTACATGTGTTTACTAATGTTAGATAAGTTTTTTTTAATGTTTATTTTTATTTATTTATTTATTTATTTTATTTATTTATTTTTTGGCCGGGGCTGAGTTTGAACCTGCCACCTCTGGCATATGGGGCCGGTGCCCTACCCCTTTGAGCCACAGGTACTGCCCTTTTTTAATGTTTAAGTCTTATCAGGCCTCCTCAAGGAAGGCCTCACTGAGAAGGTGGTATCAATGCAGATTTGAAGAGGAGGGAGTAAATCATGACAGAGGGTGTAGCAACTGCCAAGGCCCTGAGGCAGGAATGTACTGTTGTTTTTTAGGGAACAGGAGGCTTGGGATAGGAGACAAAGTCCAGACAGGTCATCGAGGGCCTTGATGAGGACTTGGCTTTGCTAGATTATTGGACCCAGGGAGAGATTATACAGTCTAGTGCACAGCCACACTCCAGGGAGGGGATGTAGATAAGATTCACAGCCATCACAAAACAGACCATGGGGGCACACAAACACACCATACCCCTTGAATAGCAGAGACTAGCATAACCCACCATTGTACCGCCATGCCCCTCCCACCCCTGCACCCAGGGCCCTTTGACAGTCCCACAAACAGACTTGAGGGAAAGAAGCCAACCATGTGAATACACAAACAACCCTCTAACCACCACTTAACCCGCTATCTCTCACGCCATCGCAGACTTTGCCCATCACAGGCTGACTCAGCCCATCACTATCAGAGGCAGCCTCATCAGCTGGGGATAGATAAGGCTGAGTCTCAGTTTCTCAGGTGAGGGTGTGTGCTCTGTTCACAGGCTTGCAGAACAGAGACATGGCTGGAGAAGCTGGCCAGCCACCCTCCCCATCACTAGGGCTGCAGACGTCAGAAACTAAAGTTCATCAGTTTCACTGCCTTGCATGGCTGGGACAGAGGAACCATATCCAGACGCTGATCAACCCCCTTCTCATGCACACGCAATTCAGACACCCACACTAAAGGCACAGACTGTGAACCCCATTCACCCACCTGAGGACTACACAGAGACATAACGCCCTTCCACACAGCCACAGCTATGTAGTCACACACATGCTGACATTTAGCTTCAAAGTTGTGTGTGCACAGACCCTCAGTCACAGGAGTGATCACTGCCCTTCCCTCACTCAGGCACCTGCAAGGAGTTACACATAGTCACTCCAGATCCCACAGTGGTTCCGAGCTACACACAGGTGGGAAGTCCAATGTTTTGTTTATTTTCAAGACAGTCTCACTATGTTGCCCTCAGCAGAGTGCTGTGGCATCACAGCTCACAGCAACCTCAAACTCTTGGGCTTAAGTGATTCTCTTGCCTCAGCCTCCCTGTAGCTGGGAGTACAGGTGCCTGCCACAACACCTGGCTTTTTTTTTTTTTTTTTGTAGTGTCATTGTTGTTTGGCAGGCCTGAGCCAGGTTCAAACCCGCCAGCCCTAGCTGCTGAGCTACAGGTGCCCAGCCAAGTCAAGTGTTTTTGTTTTTTAAGACAGTCTTGGGGCAGTGCCTGTGGCTCAAAGGAGTAGGGCCCAGTTCCTATATGCTGGAGGTGGCGGGTTCAAACCCAGCCCTGGCCAAAAACTGCAAAAAAAAAAAAAAAAAGTCAGTCTCAAGCTGTGGCCCTGGGTAGAGTGTCATGGAGTCATAGCTCACAGCAACCTCCCAACTCTTCAGGCTCAAGTGGGCTCAAGCGACCCCCTTGCCTCAGTTTTTTCAATTTTTAGTAGAGACGGGATCTGGCTTTTGCTCAGGTTGGTCTAGAACTTGTGAGCTCAAGCAATCCACCTGCCTGGGTCTCCCAGAGTGCTAGGATTACAGACGTGAGTAAGCCACCCTACCAGCCATGGAAGTTACTCGTTCTCATGAATGCCACCTCAAAGACAAGTACTGTACAATTACAGTTGAGTGTCCACCCCACACTGAGATGGCTAAAGCACACATGGTAATCAATTACATAGACACAGGTTAGTTTCACATGTTTACTCACATAGCCATGTCATGTGGAAGTGTATGCACACAGCCCTCACAGGAAACTAAGCACACCTGTGGCCCACATCTACTCCCTAGTTGCATATCCAGGCTCGTTGGATAGCACACCTCCAAATACTAAGGTGCACACTGTTCACACAACTAGGCTAACCCACGCTGCCCCGCGCAGTCGCAGGCCTACTGGCACTTAGTCCTGCCCGCGGCCACACCCGCTCGAGACCAGGCAATCACGCCAGGCGCACACACGGCCCAGGCACACGTGCAGCGAGTACACGGCCCCCTGCTCGCCCGCGCACTCGCACCGGCTCTCACACCCCCGCGTTTCCCGTCCCCGCTTGTTTTTCTGGAAACTCTGCTTTCTGTTCCCCTCCCCCTAGGCCGGAAGTGCTAGCTGTATTTTTAGCTTCTCTGGTTTCCGCCCCTTTCCTTCTCCCCCCACCTCGCCCGCCCAGGATTTGGCCCCAGCGTCCCGCAGTGGACCCCGGCCATCCCCTTCCCCACCGTCATTCCAGAGGGGATTCCCAGCTGCCGCCGGGGCCGCGGGTTTTCCCGCTGGCTACGTGGAGAGGTGGAGAGTTGGGAGGAGTCCGGCCGTGAACTTCCCCACGGCCTGGACGCCTGAGGCTTGGCCTGGGGCTGGGGGTAGGGCGAGGGGGACCGGGGTGGGAGCCTGGCTCCAGGTGTGAGGGAGGAGGGGCTGGGAACCCGGACTCTTGGGTCCCACAGGCCTGTGGGGTGTTTTGGTCCGGGAGTCGGTCCTTATGCTCGCGAATCCCCCTTTGAGAGAGTGGCGTCCAATCCCAAACGACCCAGCTCTCAGGCCGATGACTCAGCAGAGGGGAGAGGGACAGCCTGACTCAGGAATGGGAAATGCTCCCTGTATCCTGGGAATTGAAACTGGAGTCGTTTCTCCAGGGTCGCTACCAGAGCTGAGCTCCGAGGACCCCAAGGTGCCCCCCACTCCCATTTTCTGCTTTAGTTCTACAAGCGGCCCAAGATTGGGAGCCCGACCAGGAGACAGGTCCCCCTCCGTCCCCCCCACTTTTCCCGTTGTCCTCGAGGCTCTGTTTACAGGAGACGGGAGCCCTGGTTACAGGAGAGGAACCCGGGTGTCCGGGTTGAGCTCCTCGTCACGGCTTCCAGGAAGCCCCCCTCCCCCGCCCCTTGCTAGTGAGTCACGGGCGAGCGAGAGGCCGCAACCGTGCCAGAGCCTCCCGCGGCCCGCCCAGCTCACGGGACCGGCTCGGGAAGGCCCCTCGGCCCCAGAAAGCGCCTCGCCAGGGATTCCCCCCGGTCTTGGACGGGGAAGGTCGGCTCGGAACCTGGCAAAATCTCCCCCACCTTAATACCAAAAGCCTGTAGCCGCTGCCTTTAAGAATGAACTTTCCACCATTTCTGCCCCAATATTTTCACTCAAGGCGGCCAGCGCACCAAGACCCCTTAAAAAGTAAACTTTCTTCCCAGATCTTAACGGTTTTCACTTAGGACAACCCTTTGATAAGAAAAGATTTGCTAGTGTGAGAAGGGCACAGCCCGTTTTAAAAGAACCATCAGTTGGAGATGATCTATTCTTCCATCTTATAACACCTTTCCATCAAGGCAGCTACCTTCCACCATAATAAAAGACCTCTCTCTTTCCAATCTTGAGTTATCTCAGAGGACAAACCTCGTTTTTTGGAGACAGTGTCCCTTTGTCATCCTCGGTAAAGCGTTGTAGTCTCAGTTCACACAGCAACCTCAAACTCTTAGGCTCAAGCGATTCTCTTGCCTCAGCCTCCTGAGTAGCTAAGGCTTGGGGGTCCGACACAACCCTGGCTATTTTTAGACTGGAGGTAGGGGGCGGTCTCTGGGTCAGGCTGGTCTCGAACTTGTGAGCTCAAGCAATCCACCCTCCTTGGCCTCCCCTACAGTGCTGGGATTACAGGCGTGAGCCACCGGCTGGCCCTGGCAAACCTCTTAACATCATTCAAGGCCACTATATTAAGCCGCTGCCATTCACACTAGCTGGAAGGAGAGTAACTTGATCTCGGTTTCCTATGCTAAATGGACATTAATGTCTCTGTTGCCTTGTGGTGAGGACTGAGTTAATGTATTTAAAGCACTTAGAAGCATGCCCAGCTCAGAGGAAGAGCTCAGACTGCCATTATCTGCTTGAGGGTGAGGGGACAGTGGCCCTGTGATTTACAAATAGGCCCCATTCTAGAGGCAGCCGGCATCCGGGACCCCAACCCACCCAACCTCTGCCGAGTAGCGCCAGGGAAGGTGATCCAGGGCTTCTTAGAGTCAGATCGCCCAAGGCCAGCAGGTCGCAGAGAACTCCCCTCCGAGGCCTGTGGGTCTCCTATGCTTTTTGCTCCTGTGGATTCCTATCTTTTTGTGGGGTTTGTTTCTATTTTTCTCATGTGTGTTTATGTGACCTTCAGTCCTGCTTCTCCTTTCTGAATTTGTCTCTCTGGAACTGTCTTTGCCCACCTCTCCTCCCTCAGGCTATTTTCCCTCTCCCTTGCCGTCTGTTTCTCCCTTCCTCTGTGTTTTTCTCTCTGCTTCTCTCCACATCTCTGACTCGTCCACGGTGGGTATCTCCCCCCACCTCCGCCCGGTGGCGGTCTGTCTGGCACGCGCACGCTCTGGGGCCTCTGCCCTTGTTAGTTGCCCCTGACGGTCCTAGTTCCCTTCTCCGTGCGTCAGTCTCCAGACTTGAAAACTGGGCACTCCCCGCCGCATCGCAGCCATCCGCGGGCCATGCTCAGGCGCGTCCTGGCACCGGGCCGGGCGGAAGGGAACTTGTCCAGGGGCCGCAGGGCTGCTCCGGGGGCGTGCGTCCGGGAAGCGCCCCTCCTGGCCACGCCCCTGGGGCACGCCCCCCGGCCCTATAAGAAGCTGCTTCTGCCTGCCAGCCACAGCCTGGTTTCAGCGCTCCGACTCGCGGCCGACCTTCTCATGGCCACCCGCGCCACTATGGATCTCACTGCCATCTACGAGGTGAGTACTTGTCCTCCGGCACCTCCGGGGTCTTAACGCCTGTTTCCGTAGCTTTCTGACACCGAAAACTCTGGCTTGGGATGCTTGCCTCGCTTCTGAAACTGGGGCTCCTTCGCGCCGCACTCTCGGTCGGGGGCCCTTGCTTCCCTTCTCAGACCAGCCTAATAATCATTACCTAGAGATGAAAACGGAGCCCGCCACTCCCAGATCTTGGCCCAAACATGGGTGGGGCGGCTCCTGGGGATGGAAAGCCAGAGGACTTTTCTCAGACTAGGGCTGTCAGGAGACGGAAATGGCCCCCACACCTGGCTTACGCCTGGTAGTTGCTGAGGGTGCGGTTTTCTGCGGAGGCGTACCTGGGGCTGAAGTCTTAGGGTGGGGGAAGCCATTGACTTCTGCCTCTCCATTCCCTGACCGTAGTTCTTTGGGAACTCTAAAGCCGAGGAGATCCAGACTCCTGGGTAAACTTTGCCCAGCTCCTCCTGTTGTGAAACTGGAGGAGAACTGTGGCGCGTGTCATATCCGGGGTGGCCCATAGGCTCACAATTGGGACACAGTGGTGTGCCCTGAGTTGGGGGCCCCTTCTTTATTCAATTGGGGAACTCAGGATTCCTGGGTCTTTCGGGATCAAAACTTCACTAGATAAAATCAGTACTTCCAAGTCGGGAGCAGGAGCCCTGAGATCCAGAACCCAAGGGGTTTCTGAGAGAGGGTAGGGCTCAGACTGAGAGCCCACAAACTGGACTAGCAAGCTCTTGAAGTGCTCAGTAGCTGGGGCTGAGCGTTGTGTTATATTTTCGGTTGTCTTAACTGACCCCTATTCCTGCAGAGCCTCCTGTCATTGAGCCCTGAAACACCATCCGACCACGGAGGGACTGAGTCCAGCCCAGGCAGGGGCTCCTCGGGACTCTGGAGCCTGAGCTCATCGGACGGCAGCTCTTCTGGGGTCCCCTCTCGCCTGCCTGGCCGTTCTACCAGCTTGGTGGAGGGCCGCAGCTGTGGCTGGGTGCCTCCACCCCCTGGCTTTGCACCCCTGGTGCCCCGTTCAGGCCCTGAACTGTCACCCTCACCCAGCTCGCCTACCTCGACTCCCGCCACTTCCTCCCGCTACAAGACAGAGCTATGTCGGACCTTCTCAGAGAGTGGTCGCTGCCGCTATGGAGCCAAGTGCCAGTTTGCCCATGGCCTAGGTGAGCTGCGCCAGGCCAATCGCCACCCCAAGTACAAGACCGAACTCTGCCACAAGTTCTACCTCCAGGGCCGATGCCCCTACGGCTCACGCTGCCACTTCATCCACAACCCCAGCGAGGACCTGGCCGCCCCAGGCCAACCTCATATGCTGCGCCAGAGTATCAGCTTCTCTGGCCTGCCCTCAGGCCGCCGAACCTCACCACCACCAGCTGGCCTGGCAGGCCCTTCCCTGTCCTCATGCTCCTTCTCACCCTCCAGCTCCCCACCACCACCTGGGGACCTTCCACTTTCACCTTCTGCATTCTCTGCTGCCCCTGGAACCCCTGTGGCAAGAAAAGACACCACCCCAGCCTGTTGTCCCTCCTGCCGAAGGGCCACTCCAGGCAGTATCTGGGGGCCCTTGGGTGGCCTGGCTCGGAGCCCCTCTGCACACTCCCTGGGATCCGACCCTGATGAATATGCCAGCAGTGGCAGCAGCCTGGGGGGATCTGACTCGCCCGTCTTTGAGGTGGGGGTTTTTGGGCCACCCCAGCCACCTGCAGCCGCTCGAAGACTCCCCATTTTCAATCGAATCTCTGTTTCTGAGTGACAAGCGCCTGCCCAGTACAGATCAGCTGGATCTTTAGGGGAGCCACTTGTCTTGTACCCTGGGCTCTGCGTGGGCCCTGAGGCTAAGGGGACCTGGGGGACTTTTAATGAAGTATCCCTCCTTCCAAATTGCATTAACCTATTCCCCCTGACCCACGCTGGGGCAGGTCCTCAGTGTGAAGCTCAGTGTTCATGGTGTTAGGGGATGAGTATTTTCTGGGGTCCTTTAAAAAAAAAATGTAGCATATTTGAGGGAGGCCGTGAGCCCTCTCCCTGCATCTCTCCCCTGCCCAAATCTGTCTCCTGGAATCTTATGTGCTGTGAATAATAGGCCCTCAATGCCCCTTTCCAATTTTTCCCAGACTTAAGGTTCCAGTCACCTTGACTGGAACCTTCTCTGAGGGGGAATCCTGGTGCTCATATTTCCCTCCAAAAGGAAGTAGCCAAAGCCGTTGCCAAATCCCTCCTCCAAAACAATGGGCCCTTTATTTATGATGACTTTATTTATTCTAATAAGATTTTATAGTATTTATATATATTGGGTTGTCTGCTTCCCTTGTATTTTTCTTTTTCTTTTTTGTAATGTTGAAAACAATGGTATAATATTATAAGTATGCTCTAATAATATATTAAGTAATATATATTGTTACCTTAAATGTCTATTTTTGTGTTTGTTTTTTTTTTTTTGAATTTTTAAATAAAAGGAATCTGCGATTAAACTGGAATCTTGGCTTTTCCTCTGTTTCGAGGCTGTGAGAAGAGAGGAAAGAATGGTGTGACTTTTGAAGCTAGGTAGTCAATCGATTCCGCCTAACCCTTCCCAGACTGAGCCCCCTCGCGGCGCTTACCTGGCAGGAAGTGACCTGAGAAGGCGGGGCCAGGTGAGGTCATTAGGTAGGAACCGGGAGAGCTAGTTCCGAGCGTCTGGGGCGATATGCTCACGTCCAGTCGGCCTCCTTGACCCAGGGCACGGGAACGGGCGGGGACGGATGTTTCCGTTCCCTCGGGACCGAGGGAGGCGGGAGAGACCGAATGGGGAGGACGGAATGTGCCGACGAGCGAGCCCAGGCGGGCGGGGGCGACTGGCGATGCAGGGGGCGGGCCAGAGGGGCCAGTTTGCTAACTCCGCCGTCTTGGAGTCGCTGAATGGGGCCTTTCAGGACTCGAGAATGTGGGGGGATTTAAGACTTTTTTGGAATGTTGAGAAAGGAGGCTTTAAAGCCTCAAGATTTAGAATCTCAGGTCTCTAGGCGATTTAGAATCTGACGCTTGGTGTCTTAAGAATTGTAGACTATGGCCGTTCCAGGACCCTAGAATCTCGGAATTACAGCATTGTGGCCTATTGGGATTCTAGAAGTTCGAAATTACCGAATCTTGGAAGCTCCCAGCCTCGGTCTTCAACCCGAGTTGGCCTCGCAAAACCAGTGTATGAGGATCGAGGTGGCGCATCCATCCAAGCGAGGCCAGAGGGTGCCTCATCCTCGGACCATACAAGGCTAGAGCCTCTGGGCACCGCCCCCGGGGCTGCGGGGAGCCCCGCGCCCGGAAGCGGCCCTGCGTCAGCGCCTGCACCCTGCCCCCACCGCCCGGCCTCCTTTCCCCCTTAACCCTCTTCTCCTTCCCCCTTTCCCTCTCTTCCTCCCCCCGGCTGCTTCCCCCTCTTCTTTCTCCACCCTCACCCCTCCTACTCCTCCTCACTTCCTCCTCTTTTCACCCTCCTGCCCCTCCCTGCCCTCTTGCCTTCTGTTCTTCTCTCCCCCTCCAACTCGACCCCTCCCCAGTTTTTTCTCTCCCTCTGCCTACCAGCCACGCCTTCCTCTCTCCCTTATATCCTCTTGCAGTCTTCTGTTCTCTTTTCCACGGTCCTTTCCTCTCTACCCTTTCCTTGCCTTCTCACTCCCCATTGGCCTCTTCCCCTCCCCCAACCCCTCCTCCTCCTCTCTCTCTTCCCTTTTCCAGTCCTCGAACCTCCCTTACCCTCGCCTGCCTCCTTGGCATACTCTCCCTTAAACACTGGCATACTCTGACCCTTGGTCTCCTCTTCTAGGACTCTTTCTCCCTTGTGGGTTAGGAGAGACAGAAACCCAAAGGCTTTTTAGAGGCAGATATCAAGAGCAAACAATGCAGGAACATTTGCAGAAACACACATGGACACTGAAAAAACAAGAAGAGGCGTCTATGGTCCTTTTGTCAAACTGAGTCTCTGTCCTTAAAAAAAAAACAAAACTTGGATACTGAAAGAACAAGAAGAGGCGTCCATGGTTCTTTTGTCAAACTGAGTCTCTGCCCTTAAAAAACAAACAACAACAACAAAACTCACACACCTCTCATGTAAAAAAATGGCACCTATGCTCAGGCAACATTCCTGGTAGTCCCCATGACTTCTCCCTCTCAAATCCACACCCGAAGCCAATAGCAATCCTGTCTGATCCCTGTCTGATCCATCCTTAAAATAGACTGACCAGCCGGTGAGGCAGGAGGATTACTTAAAGCTAGGAGTTTGAGACCAGCCGGGGCAGCATAGTGAGATACCTCCCACCCCTGCCATGTCTAAATAAAATAAAGGTGCACACCCCCCATCTGCCTGTAGCACTAACTACTGAGGAGGCTGAGTGGGAGGATCTCTGGAGCCCAGGGATTCAAAGCTGCAGTGAGATATGATCACCCCACTGCACATTAGCCTCAGTAACAGAACAAGACCTCCATCCTTTAAAAATAAAATAGATCTACAGTCCACTCTCTGGTCCCCAACTCCTATGACTCTCACCCTAGTCCTAAGCAACACCATCTACCAGTTGGACTTTCAAAGCAAGTGACCCACCCCTTCTCCCAGTCACACCACAAGGCAACCAAAGGAAACCTGTTAGGAGACCTAATTCAGGTCACATAAAAGTCAAAGTCCGAAGTCCTCCACACAGCCCACACAGCCTGGCTCCTACCTTCCCCCTCTGCTCTGGTCACACCGGCTTCCAAACTGCTCCACCAAGTCTGCTCGGGCATGCTTCAGTCCCAGGGCCTTTCTGCTAGTTGTTCCTGCTGCCTGGCACACTCCCCCAGTGACCTTGTGGCTCACCCTCCTCTTCAGGTCTCTGCTCAAATGTTGCTTTGTCAGTGAGATTGTCCCTGACCACTATTATTACAGCCTCCTTCCCCCCATACTCTGTCTCCAACGCCCCCATCCTCCCTGCTTTACTTTCCCCATAACGTTTATTACTACCTAAAATAAAATATGCTTAATTCTTATGTCCATACCAATCTGCTTTCCCACTAGAATGTCAAGTCCTCGGGGACAAGGGACTACTTTCACTGCTGTGTTATACACATCTAAAAGGAGCCAGGCACATAGTATTCACTACTTGATGGGGGAGGAGGAGAGGGGAGGAATACCGATTCAGAAACAGAGAGGAAAAGTAGTTTTCTTTTTCCACGGGAGTTTGAAAACTCCAAGACAGAAAAATATGAAGAAAAAGGCACTATATGTACAATTTGCCTGACAAACACATCTCTAGAAAAGCCTTGAACTGAGATCCAATGCCCAAGGCAGCGGCTAATAAAAGGTGATACCACCCTCTAGCGGCTAGGACGGAAACGGAGGCACCGTTCCACAATCTGAATACCTAATCAATTGTGACCAAAGCCCTAGGACTCTTTAGAGCCTGAAAATTCAGAAGATAGAAATGCTCCTTCCTTCAAGTGTCTTAGCTATTTTGGTGGATTTATAAAACGTCTAAGTTTGGGAAAAGTGATAAGTAACCAAAAGTGCTCCAGGTGAGGATCGAACTCACAACCTCGGCATCGCTCCGCCCGCACTGTCATATAAGTACCGCGCGCTAACCGATTGCGCCACTGGAGCTCCGGCCGCACCCTCGCTCAGCAGACTACTTCAGTTGTTCAAAGCCACGTGACCTCACCGGACAGCTCCGCCTTGTGTTGCATATGCAAATAAAACTTTTTTAGTTGACCAATAGGAGAGGGTGTGTGAACAGTTCCGGATTCTCACGCCTAGCAGGCCCTTGCTGTAAAAGGGAAAAGTACGCGAGGCACTTGGAATGTTGGGGAGTAGCCTGCCTAGGGACTCACCTCCTCATGAATATTTAGAATAGGGGAGGAGTAATCTTAACCCTTTGCTTGCGGGCCTGCAGAAAGGCGGCCCCTCCCCCCCGCAGGCGGGAACAGGATGTGAGTCCCGGAGGCCGGGGGACGGGGGAAGAGAAGCCACCGGCGACCGCTCCCCGCTTCACAGCTACGACTGAACTTTCCTTCCCCAGAAGTGATGCCACTGTGATCACAGGAGCCCCATTCCACCCTTCCCGAGGCTGAAGGGTCCAAAGTCTCCGGCCTGGTGCCCGGAATTTCTGCATCCCGTCTTCAGGAACGCTGAAGTCCAGGACCCTGTGCCCAAGTTAGAGGACTTCAGATATCCAAGTGCCCAGCGCCCCCTCCTGGAGGAACCGGGAGTACAGGACATCCACCCAGGAGGACCCTGGAAGCCGAGCGTCCCGCACCGCGGTTTGAAGAACTCATGATCACAGATTCCCTCCAGGGATTCCCAGAAATCCAATCCAAGACCCCCGGGTTGGAGGAACTTGAGATCCATACCTCTAGCGGTCCAACCAATCTGTTTTTGGAGGCAGCGTCGACCACTGGAAGGGACCCAGGAATTTGGGACCCCCCTGAGCTCCTGCCTAGCGATGATTTAATCCCTGCTCCTAGAGTTAGGGAAACGAGAAACCGCCTCCCGCCACCACAGCCCTACCTAGAAGACTCAGGAATTTGGGTCCCCAGCGCCTCCATCTGAGACTCCAAAAATCGAGGCTTCTAGCATCCCCTACTTAGGACACCGAGAATTTGGACTGCTGGACTCCACTTTCAGTGAGCCCTCGGATTCTGGTTCCTAGAGCCCGAAGTTCTCAGTCCAGGCTGCGGACCTCCCGGGGGACAGCGTTAGGGTCGAATAGGAAGCTGGCTGCCTCGGTCCGGGGCTGGCGGCTCCCGGGGAGGTGAGGGGGGAGGCGAGGGGCCCTGGTGGACTGGGGGAGGGGGCGGCGCTGCCGCCGCTGAACAATGAGGGGGCGTGCCGGCGGGGGGCGAGTCGTAGCGCCGGCGGGAGTTGGGGGCTGGAGGAGTGTGGGAAGGCGCTGGGAGGCTGTAGCTGTGGGGCCAGTGATCGGGTCGCGGAGGAACCGGCTGGAGGGGGATCTAGGGCTCAGGGCCAGCGCCCCAGCGCACAGTCTTCGGCGGGGGAGGGAGCCGTCTGCAGGACCCTGGCATCCGGTCCCCCAGCCTCCGCCCTCCCCTGGGACCCGGCGGCCTCCCGCCCACGGCTTTTCCCAGCCCTGCCCCAGGCCCTCGGCTCCAGCCAGAGCCCAAGCGTTCCCAGGATCCCTGAGCCTGCGGCCCCAGACCGGCGGGACTCCTAGCTTCTGCGACTCTTTTTGCTGTCTTTACTCTTCTTTGTCTCAACCTTTCCATCTTTTTCTATAGATTCCCTCTTTCTGTCGCTTGCCTGTGCCTCCCCTATTAGCTACTCCCAGGGACCCCTCCCTGGATTTAGACTACACTTCTAATTCCCAGCCCCCGGTCTGAGAGTTTGGGCAGCAAGGAAGCCTATGGGGTCTTGATATCCAAGAAGGGGGTCTCTCTGCAGGCCTGCTGAGCCGCTCAGCCATGCCTGAGGGAGCCCGTGCATTGAGTCGGTTCAAACGTAGCCCCAACCTCGGGTCTGGCCGCAGAGGTGAAGTGTGTGACTGTGCAACTGAGTGTGAGACTCAGACAGGTGAGCGTGGGATGCAGGCTGAGCCTGTGGGGCCCTTATTCCTTCTAGACACTGAGCAGCCTTCTGTGGCTAGCCAGTACTAGGCAATACTGGCGACACAGGGTGACTGAAACCATTCCAGCCCTAAGGACACAAAGCTCCAAGTGGGGAGGTGGTCCCATCCCCAGAGCAGTCAGGGCTGGGGTGGGGACAGCCCAAGGGAAGAACATACTGTTGTAGGGAACAGTATGCACCAAGGCCCAGGGAGAGAACAGACTGCTTGTTTAAGTAACAGAAGAACCTGAGTGTGGCTGGAACTAGAACTCTTAAGAAGAGGTGTGACATGGCGAGAGAGCTGGCTGGAGAGATCTATAGTGGCCACATTGCACAGGGCCCTGTGTATCCAAGGAGTTTGGACTTTATCCTGAGGACATGAAGGGGTTATACTTGTGGGAGCAAGGAGATCAGATGGTCAAATTTTTTTTTTTTTTTTTTTGAGACGGAGCCTCAAGCTATCCCCCTGGGTAGAGTGCCATGGCATCACAGCTCATAGCAACTTTCAACTCGTGGGCTCAAGCGAGTCTCCTGCCTCTGCCTCCCAAGTAGCTGGGACCACAGGCGCCGCCATAACCCCCGGCCATTTTTTTTGGTTGCAGCCATCATTGTTGTTTGGCAGGTCCAGTCTAGGGATTCGAACCCGCCACCTTAGGCGTACGTGGCTGGCGCCTTAGCCTATTAAGCCACAGGCCCTGAGCCAAGATGGTCAAATTAATAAAGATCTCCCTGGCTGATGCATGGGGGTGGAATAGAGGGATGGAGGACAGAAGTCCAGATAGGACCCTGATGGGAGAGGACAGGATCCAGGCAGAGCAGTGGGGAGGGTAGGAGAGGCCTGTGGGAAAGCTGTTGACAGGTGTGGGTGAGTGTGGGGCAGAGTACATGAAGGGCTGTGGGAGAGACCTCCCCTGACATCCTGTTCCACACCCCAGCAGCCCCTGCAGCTTCTGCCATGGCCTCTCCTCGAGGTTCTGGGAGCTCCACATCTCTAAGTACAGTCGGTTCTGAAGGGGACCCAGCCCCAGGGCCCCCACCAGCCTGCTCAGCCTCCAGGCCAGAGCCCCTTCCAGAGCCTCCTATCCGCTTGCATCTGTCACCTGTGGGGATCCCAGGTTTGGCAAAACCCTCAAGGCTGGAGCGTGTGGCCCGAGAGATCGTGGAGACAGAACGAGCTTATGTCCGGGACCTCCGCAGCATTGTAGAGGTAAGGGGCAAGCACCTGAGGGCAATGGGGACCTGGGCCAGCCCCTTGGGCCCCTGTAACCCCAGACATCCCCACAGGACTACCTAGGCCCTCTGCTGGATGGCAGGGTACTGGGACTGAGCATGGAGCAGCTGGGCACGCTGTTTGCCAACATCGAGGATATCTACGAGTTCAGCAGGTCAGGGACAGGTGGGGCATTGGCTGGTGGGGAGAACTCTGTCCAAACTCAGTCTTTGCTGGGCTAGTACATGGGATGTTATGACATGGAGCAGGGATCGTGATAGGGGTTGAGGATGTAGGTGATGGAAGAGTGTAGGAGACAGAGGACCTGGATGAGGCCCAAATATTGGGACAGGGTTCAGGGATCTGGACGAGGTCTCACTACTATCAGGTCTGGGCTTACAATCCAGGAATCTTGGGGGTCTGAAGGTGATGACAATAAGCATTCGTGTGACCACCTAGTCCTGATTTGCCAGGAACTTTTCCAGTTCTAGTGCTAAAAGTCCCACATCCTGGGAAACTACTCAATCTGGTGCAGGGGTCCAAAGATCTTGAGTGTCTTGACCAGATCTCAGGATTACAGCAGGATCTTAGGATCATCATAGCTCTCGTGTTCACAACAACCCCCTCCCCAGAGCCATGCACCCCTTTCTGGGTTATAACATGACACCCTGGGCTCATAGTAGCTGTGACTAAATTTCAGACTGAGAAATTGAAGTTGTGCAAGGACAAAGTCTAAACAGGTTATGATCCCCCATGTAGCCATCAAAGGACACTTCATGACATCCCTTTTAAGAGAACCTGGCAGCCACCAAGGCCCCAGCTACCATTGGGGAACCTGTCTCCTGGAGTTCTCCTGTGGTGGGGTCATGGTGGCAAGGCCATCCTCACCTGTCTGCTCTCCCTATAGTGAGCTCCTGGAGGACTTGGAGGGCAGCAGCAGTGCCGGGGGCATTGCCGAATGCTTTGTGCAGAGGGTGAGTCAAGGGGCAGGGGGCTTTTAGTCTGGACTGGGGCCTAAAGAAGGGGAAAGCAGGCCTCGGCTAGGCTGGAGGTGGGTTGCGGGAAGCCAGGACCTGGGGTCTCCCTGACTCCTGTGTTACCCACAGAGCGAGGATTTTGACATCTACACATTGTACTGCATGAATTACCCAAGGTGAGGGGTCGGGAGCCTCTGCTGGGCCCCAGGCTATGCCCATGAGCTGATGTGCCACCCAACCAACCTCTACTCCTGACCCATCCAGCTCTAACCCATGCCAGGCCATGACAGTAACTGACCTTTGCCTAAATGTTCCTCAGCCCTTCCAGACCCTGACTGTTCCCAACCCTAGGCCACTCCCTGACACCACCACCCCCGCCCCCCCACCTTGCTCACTGGAGCTGCCAGCCCCTGCTGACCTGTGCTGTGCCCCCAGCTCCCTGGCACTGCTCCGGGAGCTGTCACTGTCTCCACCAGCAGCCCTGTGGCTACAGGAGCGCCAAGCCCAGCTCCATCACTCACTGCCACTGCAGAGCTTCCTGCTAAAACCTGTTCAGCGCATCCTCAAGTACCATCTGCTACTGCAGGTCAGCTGTGGCCTCTGAGGGCCTAGCTGGGGAGGGGCAGGGTCCTGTCCATTGACCACGGGCTGGTATGCTTGGAGGGTGGACCTGCCAGAGTTGGGCAAGGTATGGGGAGGCATCCTCTGACTCTCCAGGCCAGACCTGCGCCTGGGCAGCCAACTGCTTCTTAGAAACCAGGTCAGCTTGGTGAAGGGTCTCGCTGGCAGCGGGAACTGGCCCCCAGCTGATCCCACCTTTGTCCATCTCTGCTTCTTTTTGTTTTTCTCTGGCTCCTATTGCTGTCATTCTCTTTCTCCTGTCTCTGTTTTTCCTTCCCTTCCTGTGTGCCTGTTGGTTGCCTGGCAGGAACTAGGGAAGCACTGGGTGGAGGGCCCGGGCACTGGGGATCGTGAGATGGTGGAGGAAGCTATTGTGTCCATGACAGCAGTCGCCTGGTACATCAATGACATGAAGCGCAAGCAGGAGCACGCTGCACGTCTCCAGGTGTCCCCTGGGTGGCCTGGGGCTGGCTGGGTGAGGGGAGTAAACAAAGGGCCTTTTGGTGGGTTGGGGATGTCAGAGGCAGCCCAGGCAGGTTAGCTGGGACAGTGTTGCTAACACCCCATCTTTACGTGTCTCTCTGCCCTGCTCACCTGATGGGGGCCCGGCAGGATGTGCAGAGGCGACTGGGTGGCTGGACTGGCCCGGAGCTCAGTGCTTTCGGAGAGCTGGTACTGGAGGGCACCTTCCGAGGTAGTGGAGGGGGTGGCCCCCGGCTGCGAGGGGGTGAGCGGCTGCTCTTTCTGTTCTCACGGATGCTGCTTATAGCCAAGCGTCGCGGGCTGGAATACACCTACAAAGGCCACATCTTTGTGAGTTCAGGGATGGGTGTGGAACTAGAATATTACAAAGTATATTCTTTTTTTTTGTTATGTTGTTGTTGTTTTTTTGGCTGGGGCTGGGTTTGAACCCACCACCCCTAGTATATGGGGCTGGTGCCCTACTCCTTTGAGTCACAGGTGCTGCCCATGAAGTATATTCTGTATACTTATACCTGTATGCCTGAAGGGGTGGGTGTCAGGGGACAAACCTGGCTTAAAAAGGCCACATTTTCATGAATTGAAGAGTGGGAACATAGGGCCAGGTGCAGTGGCTCATGCCTATAATGCTAACACTAGGAGGCTGAGGTGGGTGGATCGCTTGAGCTCAGGAGTTCAGGACCAGCCTGAGCAAGAGCCAAACCCCATCCACTAAAAATAGAAAAACTAGCTGGGCATTGTGGTGGGCTCTTGGAGTCGGACCTACTCAGGAGGCTGAGGCAGGAGGATGGCCTGAACCCTAAAGTTTGAGGTTGCTGTGAGTCAGGCTGATGCCATAGCATTCTAGCCTGGGTGACAGAGTGAGACTATTTGAAAAAGAAAGAGGGCCGGGCGTGATGGCTCACGCCTGTTGTCCCAGTGCTATGGGAGGCCAAAGCGGGTGGATCACCTGTGCTCAGAGGTTCAAGACCAGCATGAGCCAGAGTGAGACCTCGTCTCTACCAAAAATTGCTGGGTGTTCTGGCAGGCGCCTGTAATCCCAGCTACCTGGGAGGCTGAGGCTAGAGAATCACTTAAACCCAGGGACCCAGGGGTTGGCAGAGGTTGCTGTGAGTTATGATTCCACGGAACTCTACTGAAGGACACAAAGTGAGAATCTGTCTCCATTAAAAAAATAAATAAAAACAAAAAAAAATTTTAAAAAAAGAGAGAGAGAACATGTCTTATTAAGGAGGGACTAGGCCAGAAGGATGCAGAGATAGTGATGGGGTGAGGCCTGCAGGGAGAAGGACCTGGATTTGCCCACAGTATAGTGTCTTTGTAAGGGGTGGGGGGGTTTCTGGTGAGGGAGAGAGCAGAGCTCAGCCTGACTGAGGGGATCAGAAAGGGGAAAGAGGACCTGCCATACAATCTTACAGGGCATATCTTCCTAGGGAGTAGGGACCCACATACACCTAGACGGTATCTCATTGCCTACAGGGCCCATCACTGGGCCTCAGAGCTCTGAGCCTACCATGCCTCTTTGCCCCCTTATCCAGTGCTGCAACCTCAGTGTGAGCGAAAATCCTCGAGACCCTCTAGGGTTCAAGGTGTCTGATCTGACCATTCCCAAACATAGGCACCTGCTCCAGGTGAGCACAACGTGGGTTAGGCCAGCAGGGCTCCCCCTAGCTCTGGGACTGTCCACTGGCTCCCTAACCCTGCTCGCACCTTACCCCCAGGCCAAGAACCAAGAGGAGAAGAGGCTGTGGATTCACTGTCTCCAGCGCCTCTTCTTCGAGAACCACCCTGCCACCATCCCTGCCAAGGTATAGCTCCTGCCACAGTTGGTGTCCTGCTAAAGACACCCCTCCCCTAAGAATACTAGAAGACCTAAGTTCAGGGGTGTTCTGTTGTGATCACTAAAATTCCCAGGTTTGAATTCTAGCTCTGCCACATCCCTTCTTTGTGACCTTGGGCAAGTAACTTAACCTCTTTGGGCTTCAGTTTTCTTACAGGAGGAATAACAGCGTTTACCTCCTAGCATTGTGGGAGGGACTAATGATCATCAACCTTGTAATTTGTCTGCCCTGTAGAAGCAACCATTAATGGGAATAACTCTTACCATCTTCCCTGTGGCGCTCAGAGACCTACCCTGCTCAACCCCCTTCCTTATCTCTTCCAGGCAAAACAAGTTCTCCTTGAAAACAGCCTGCACTGTGAGTTAGGGACTTGGGATGTGGAAGGAGAGGAATTACTTCCAAGAAAAAGTAGGCTGTTAACCCCCAAACTCTCCCTACAGGTGCTCCAAAAAGTAAACCTGTCCCAGAGTCCCAGACACCGCCACTTGGATCTCCCCGACCTCGAGATGCTAGAGGTTTTACACCTGGACGGAGGAATACAGGTGAAGGAGGTGGAACCCTCAGTCCCAGCCCCCAGACCCCCCACTCCTCCAAGACCATGGCACTGGGCTCTGATCCGCTCTTCTCCCATAGCTCCCTCTCCGGGACCCTCTGTTATTCGCCGTGGCCGCAGGCAGTCTGGTAAGTACACACTCACTAAAGGTGAACAAAGGGATTAGGGTGGCATCTGGGCTTCTGACATCACTGTGGCCTCTCCCCCCAGAACCAGTGAAGGACCCTTACGTCGTCTTCCCACAGGATGGTCAGTGACTGCCCCATCCCAGCCTGGTCCTTTGCTCTCTGTCTCCCCACAGACTGGCTTGAGTGGGTGGGTGGTCAGGGCAGCTTGCCAGTTATAAAGGGAGTACCTCTTGTTCCCCTAACATCTCACTAACTCTTTTTCCCTTTCTCATCTCTCCATCTCCAGCTAAGCCTCAATTCAAGGTAAGAGATACCCTGTGATAGGGGGTGGGGACCTGGACTCCTGAGTCTGACGGAGAAGGGAGCTTGTGTTCATCCTGCATCTGAATAGGGAGCGTAGGGCTTAGATTCCTCCATGTAGGGGAGGTGTCTTGGCTCCTGCCTTCCATATCTTTCTCACAGCATGCTGGCAGTGAAGGGGAGCTCTACTCTCCCTCAGAATCTCAGCCACCTGTTCCAGCTTCTGGACCCCCTGAGGACCTGGAGGATGCTGGACCCCCCACACTAGACCCCTCTGGAACCTCAATCACTGAAGAAATTCTGGAACTGCTGAACCAGAGAGGCCTTCGGGATCCAGAGGTGAACTGGGGGGCCCCATCATGGGGGCCTGGGCTTAGGCAAATACAGACCAGGAACAGGTGGGTCAGCTCAACCTGATGTTTTTTGTCTCTTTCCTGTGCCCACTACAGCCATCTACCCATGACATTCCCAAGTTCCCTGGGGATTCCCAGGTGCCAGGCAACAGTGAAACCTTCACATTCCAAGCCCTGCCCAGCCGGGACTCATCAGAAGAGGAGGAGGAAGAAGAGCTGGAGATGGATGAACGGGGGCCTTCTCCACTCCATGTTCTAGAAGGGCTCGAAAGTTCCAGTGCAGCTGAAATTCCCAACATTCCCAGCCTTACTAAAGTTCCTAACATAGCCAACCTCCCTGAAATTCCTGGCCATTCTGAAATTCCCGAAGTTCCTCGCCTTCCTAGTCTCTCTGACATGTCCAGGGCTTTTGAAATGCCCTGCCTTCCAGCCATACCTAGTGTCCCTGACCTTCCCAGTCTTTCCAGCACTGCTGCCTTCCCCTGTGACACCTGGCTCCAAGGACCTCTACAGGAGCCAGCTGAGGTTCTAGCCACCAGGAGAGAACTGTTCCCTGAAAGCAATCCCAGAAAACTGGGAGAGTCTCCATTAGGAAGCAGGGCAGGGCAGGAGGATGAAGAAGGGGTGTCATTCCCAGATTTTCAGCCCCAGGCTGTCACTCAACATCAGGGATTCTCAGATGAACTGGGGTTCCGCTCTTGTTCAGAAATCCGGAGCGCCTGGCAAGCATTGGAGCAGGGGCAGCTGGCCCGGCCAGGCTTCCCAGAGCCACTACTGATCTTAGAGGATTCAGATCTGGGTGGAGATGGCAGGAGTGGGAAAGCAGGAGCCCCGGGTTCGGAGAGGGCAGCGTCCCGCGTGCGAGAGCTGGCCCGGCTTTACAGTGAGCGGATCCAGCAGATGCAGCGGGCTGAGACACGGGCATCATCCAATGCCCCCCGCCGCCGGCCAAGGGTTCTGGCCCAACCTCAGCCATGCCCCCGCCTACCCCAAGAACAGGCTGAGCCAGGTGAGATCTGGGGATGTGGTCAGCAAAAGTGGCTCAAGTTGGGGCATCAGTCCTGATTCAATCTTCTCTTTGCATACAGGGCCCCTGCCTGCCTTTGGACATGTGCTGGTATGTGAGCTGGCCTTCCCGCTGACCTGTGCTCAGGAATCTGTCCCTCTGGGCCCTACTGCCTGGGTTCAAGCTGCCACACCTATGTCTAAGCAGGGAGGCCGCCTACCTAGCAAGGATCTAAATGCTTCAGATTTGCCTGAGCAAGATCACCATGCTCCAGTTACTACCCCTTTGCCTGAGCAAAGAGGTGTCCAGAATATCCAGGCTCCAGAGACCATACCCTTGCCCAAGCAGGACAGCCCCTCAGACATCAGGATTCTGGCTGTTACAGTCTTGCCTGATCAGGACCACTTTGAAATCCAAGTACCAGCTCCCACTCCTTTGCCTGAGCATGGAAGCCACATGGATATACAGGTTCCATCTACCACCTCTTTTCCTGAGCAAGGACACCACATGGACAGCCAAGTTCCAGCCACCCCAGCTTTGGCCTTTCAGAGTTGTTCTAATGTCATGGTTTCAGCCGCTACTCCTGTGCCTGAGCAAGAAGGCCACCTAGACAGCCAGAGCACAACCAGTGTCCCAGTCACTAACCAAGGAGGTTCCAGGGACATCCAGGGCCCAGCTGCTGTCTGCGGTCAAGCCATTAACCCTTTGCTTATAGATGGAAGCAGCCTGGACCATCTGATCCCAGCCAGCACCGCACTGCCCTTGCCACGTGACCTCCCAGACCTTCAGCTTCCTGGTACCTCACCTTTGCCTACACACAGAGGCCACCTAAACCCTCAGATCCCAGCCAATGCCCCCTTGTCTGTGTCCCAAGACCTCTCAGACATTGAAATTCCAGCTGCCACACCTTTGCCCCCACCTCAAGACCTCCCAGACATCCAGAGTCCAGCTGTTGCACCTCTGCTTCAGGAACAAAGCCTCCCAAACCTACAGGTCCAAAAACTTACACCTTTGTTGGAGCAAAAGAACCTCATAAATGTCCACGTTCCAGCTGCCACGCCTTTGCCTGAGCAAGGAGGCTCTCAGGACATTCAGGGTCTGTTCCCCAGCCCAGTTCAGACAGCTGTGGGTTTGTCCAAGTCAGGAGGCCACTCATTCCCTCATGTTGCCAGGTCAGAGTCTTCAGACTTGACCCCACCCCCCACCCGTCAACTCCTTGGCCCCAACACAGCTGCTCTCTCCAGATACCTGGCAGCTTCATACATCAGCCAGAGCCTGGCTCGGCGGCAGGGGCCTGGGGGAGAGACCTCTCGGGGCCCCTGGTCCTCTGCCCCCACGTCACGGGCACCTTCACCACCACCCCAACCCCAGCCCCCACCGCCCCCAGCCAGGCAGCTCAGCTATGCCACTACAGTCAGCATCCACGTAGGGGGTGGTGGGCGGCTGCGGCCAGCCAAAGCCCAGGTCAGGTTAAACCACCCTGCCCTCTTGGCCCCAACCCAGGAATCTGTGGGCCTTCGCAGGGCCCAGGGGGCTCCTGAAGCTCCTTTCCACACATGAACCAGAATGTGAGGCTTCCCAGAAAGCAAAGACTCAAGCCAGATGCCACAGACCCTCTGAACTTTACTCAGAAGTCCAGACACTGAACACAGGTGTAAAACTTGCTGCAGCTTTCCAGCTTCTGGGGTCTGCTTTGGTGAATGGCCCTTCTTGCTTTGGTACAACAGGGATGGGGAAAGAGATGTCATTAATATCTTATAATTAATATTGTGAATTTTTGTGTGTTTTCACGTTCTGGAGGCCATGATAGATGAGAAGACAATGAATGGGAAGGTCTGACACAGAACAAATGAGTAGTTCTTGAAATTTGGGAATCTCAGACTCCTTTAAGAATTATCAGAAAGTGGACCCGGTATAATTTGGTGTTAATGATTTTGGGGTTTATGAACTGTTTGATTGATATCCATCCAGGGAAGCCAAGTTAAAAACCCTGCTCCAAGAAGACCCCTAAAAAGTCACTCCCCTAGCAATTCATGCAGTTCATGTATCCTATTCATTCATCTCACCATCTCTGTCCATTCAGTTGTAGCTCCATCTGTCTCTCTCTTTGTCCATCTGTCCTTCCAATCTTTACCTCACCCGTCTGCCTTTACTTATCCGGATATTTCTACCCTATCTGCATCTCTACCTTATTTATCCTTCCATTCATCATTCCAGTTACTCCTCTTCCATTTCTACCTATCTCCACCAAGCACACTATTCATCCATCCTTCCCTGTTTCTACATCCATCTTTTCAGATCCATACTACCTCTGTACATCTTATTCACCCAACCATCTCCCAGTCTGTCCACCCAGCCATCAATCTAACCATCTCTACAGCCACTCACCCCTCTGTTGGATTTTTCTGGGTCTTGAAACTACAGTACTTCAGAAACTGTTTTATGCTAACAACAGGGTGGATCAGATTTAGGACTCTGGGAATAGCTGGTCCCTCATCTGTCTGATTTTCCTTGGCAGTTCTCCCCCCTTCTTTATGAATATCTGAATTTTTGTGCCCACCCACATGCATCAGATCCCTTCACCCTCCCCCTTAGTTTGAGGCTTCTATAGTTCCTCTACATGCTCCTCCTTCCCCCACACAAATAATTCAGGTCATAGAGACAAAAGGCTTTTATGTTAGGATCCTTCTGCCCCCGTGTTCCAGCAGTGGTATGCCCAATGAGGAGCATAACTTAAGCAGTACTCTTTGGTGATGATACTAGCTTTCATCAAACACTTAACCTCTCGTGATGTAACACATTATCTATTTAACCTTCTCTGGAATTCTCTGAACCATCCCAGTGTCTTAGCTACAAATTTGAGTCCCATCTTTTGTACTTATTTGGTGTGTGACCTCGCACTGAGCCTATTTTCTCATCTACTGAATGAAGACAAAAGCACCTGCCTGCTAGGGTCATTGCAAAGGTCCTCTGAGGTGCTCTCACTTTCCAAATGCCTTTGAACCTTCAACATTTAGTCCAATGGGCTGGACATGATGGCTCATGCCTGTAATCCTAGCACTCTGGGAGGCCGAGGCGGGTGGATTGCCTGAGCTCACAGGTTCAAGACTACCTAAGCAAGAGCAAGACCCCTTCTCTAAAAATAGCCAGGCATTATGGCAGGCACCTGTAGTCCCAGCCACTCAGGAGGCTGAGATAAAAGAATCTCTTGAGCCAAGGAGTTTGAGGTTGCTGTGAGCTGTGATGCCATGGCATGCTACCAGTGGTGACAAAATAAGACTCTGTCTCAAAAAAAAAAAAAAAGGATATAGTCCCCAGTCTATTGAATGAGAAACTCCAGGGCAGGAGCTTAGGAATCTAAGCTTTTAGAATTGCCTAATAGCAAAAAAGGTGAGATTTATTGTCATTTGTGTTTTATTATTTTATTTTATTTTATTGAGACAGAGCCTCAAGCTGTGCCCCCTGGGTAGAGTGCTGTGGCATCACAGCTCACAGCAACCTCCAACTCCTGGGCTCAAGTGCATCTCCTGCCTCCACCTCCTAAGCTGGGACCACAGGCGCCTGCCACGACACCTGGCTATTTTTTGGTTACAGCCATCATTGTTTGGCAAGCCCAGGCTGGATTCGAACCCACCACCTTAGGTGTATGTGGCTGGTGCCTTAGCCACTTGAGCCACAGGTGCCCAGCCTCGTTTGTGTTTTATTTATTTATTTATTTTGAGACAGAGTTTCACTTTGTCACCCTCAGTAGAGTGATGTGGTGTCATGGCTCAAGCAATTCACTTGCCTCAGCCTCCTGAGTAGCTGGGACTACAGCACCCACCACATCTCCTGGCTATTTTTTTTTTTTTTTTTTTTTTAGACAGAGTCTCAAGCTGATGCCCTGGGTGCAGTGGCGTCATAGCTCACAGCAACCTCCAACTTGGGCTCAGGTGCCTCTTGCCTCAGTTTTCCTATTTTTAGTAGAGACAGAGTCTCGCTCTAGCTCAGGCCACTTGAACCCATGAACTCTGGCACTCTACCCTTCTCAGCCTCCCCCAGTGCTAGGGTTACAGGTGTGAGCCATCATACCAGTCTCAGGATGTTTTTCTTTTCTTTTACAAACACAAAAGTGAGGATGGTTTTTAATCCTCACTTTAGAGAAAACAGGCACAGAAAGGAGAAGGGACTTAATTCAGTTGCACAGCTAAGGGGCAGAACCAGGACATGAATCCATACCCATCCTGGCTGAGGTGAGTGGTCTGAGATTGTCCTGTGCCTGGTGCTGTTCTTACTACTGGGGTACAAGAGGGAACACTGCCTCGCCTACCTGATGTTTATAGCCTGATGCTCCACGGCCCCAGGGAATTTGGTTAATTAACTGAACAGGCCTGGCTCAATAAATGTTAGCTGCTGGTTTCTACTCAATGTTTACTGAGTGCCTACTGTGCACCAGGACCCAAGTTGAGTCCTGGGGGTCCTATGGTGGCTGAGGTGGACTTCTCAGCTTGGAGTGATTAAGGGCTCCATTGCAATCTCCCCAAGGTCAGAATCGAGGCTGGCCCTCCCCTCCTCCATCCCCAGCTGCACATTCCCAGCCGCCTCCAGCTGCACATTCCCTTCTGAAGGAAAGTTCCCAGCCTGGCCTGGGCTCCCAGCAGCGCCGGAATTCCCGGTATTCAAGGAGGCAGGGAGGGAGAAGGGGCTGTCTCCAAAGCCTGGAGTGGGGAAGGAGAGGAGAGCCCCCTCTCCAGATGTGTCCCAGCTGTGCCTCTGAGGGAGCCAGGAGCCTCAACGAGGGGCTCTCTGGACCCTCTGGGAAAACCAAAGGCGCCCGGTACCCCTCTGTCCTGTCTTCCTGGTGTCTGTGAAATCCATTCCTCCTTCCTACCCAACTCCTACCTCTGTTTAGTGGCCCCAGTTCCACTGCCTCCTCAGAAATACCTGTCTTGCTGACCTGCCACTGTTCTGAGCCTAGTCATCTTTAGAGCTATGGCTAAATCAGGCTCAAAAAGGCTAAGAGTAGTGTCTGCTGCTCTCTTGGGATGTTCAAGTTAAGGCCAGCTAAACCTAGTTAACCTGAGCTTCAGGGCAAACCTTGGCAAAATGCAGAACATTATTTTGCCAGTAGGGTAGTTTTCACAGATAGAGGGATGCCCACATTACCAATCTCATAAGGATGTATATTTATCAAACACACTAAATTGCCATAAAGCTATGTTTACTTTATATACCTTGAGTCAGCCCTGGCTGTCCCATATGACTTTCCTTCCTGATGGAGCTGGGGTTTTTTTGGTTTTTTTTTTTTGAGACAGAGTCTCAGTTTGTCACCCTTGGTAGAGTGCTGTGGCATCACAGCTCACAGCAACCTCCAGCTCTTGGGCTTAGGCGATTGTCTTGTCTCAGTCTCACACATAGCTGGGACTACAGGTGCCCACCATAACACCCACCTATTTTGCTGCAGTTTGGCCGGAGCCAGGTTCAATCCAGCCACCCTCGGATATGGGGCCAATGCCCTACTCCCTGAGCCACAGGCACTGCCCGGAGCTGTTCTATCATTTGTCCTGCCCAGCACTTGAAGTGTGGCTACTGTACTGAGTAGGGGTGGATATATACAAAGTGCACAGAATGTCTCAGGTTGTAATACTTTCCTCCTCAATCAAAATTCAAGTGTGGCACTTACTAATAAGCTGGTATCATAAGTAGAAATCACTCCCACCCCCAGCAATGGAACCCACCCGCTTCCTGTGAATCACTGGCCATTCCATTCTACTACAATTAATCCTCATTTAACATCCATGGGTTTTAAGGAACTGTTGAGTTTAATTCATATAATGAAACCATTTCCCCCCTCATCAATAATATGAAACACTGAAGGACCCCATTCTTCAAGGCTCATGAGGTTCGTGTTTCAGTTAAAGCTGCAATTTCCAATCATTTACCCATATCAAGTGAGGTTTCCTAGCACGACCCTTATTCCACTAGCAGTTTTCCCACTTGTTTGTAATTTCTTAGAAGTACACCTAGCACTCTGGGAGACCAAGGTCTTTTTATTTATTTTCAGAGTCTCATTTTTTGTTGCCCTGGGTAGGGTGCTGTGGTGTCATAGCTCACAGCAACCTCAAACTCTTGGGCTCAAGTGATACTCATCTCTTGCCTCAGCCTCCCAGGTAGCTGGACTACAAGTGTCCACCACAATGCTCAGCTGTTTTTTTTTTAAGAGATGGGGTCTCACTCTTGCTCAGGTTGGTCTCAAACTCCTGAGCTCAGGCAATCCATCTGCCTCAGCCTACCAGAGTGCTGGATTACAGATATGAGTTGCCATGCCTGGTGAGACCAAGGTCTTGAACTCAGGAGTTTGAGACCAGCTTAAGCAAGAGACTCCGTCTCTACTAAAAATATAAACACTAGCCAGGTGTTGTGGAGCACATTGATAGTCCCAGCTACTCACAGGGCTGAAGCAGGTTGTTTTGAGCCCAGTAGTTCTCATGTTTCTGTGAGATATAAGGCCATAGCACTCTACTCAAGGCAAGTGGGTAAAGACTGGCTCTTAAAAAAACAAAAAAATGCCTATAGTCCCAGCAGCTACTTGGGAGGCTAAGGCAAGAGAATTGCTTAAGCCCAAGAGTTTGAGGTTGCTGTGAGCTGTGACATCACTGCTTTGCCCAGGGCAACAGCTTGAGAACACATGGCTGAACACAGTGGCTAAAGCCTGTAATCCTAGCACTCTGGGAGGTAGAGGCAGGTGGATTGCCAGGCATTGTACAGAGTACCTGCAGTCCCAGTTACTTGGGAGGCTGAGGCAGGAGAATCACTTGACCCCAGGAGTTTCAGATTGCTGTGAGCTGTGATACCACAGCACTGTAGGGGTATGTGTGGATGGGACGGTCTCAAAAAAAAAAAAAAAGATATACCTCTTCTACAAAATGGGTAGGGGGGTGGGAAACCTAAAGGTGATTTAATCCACAAACAACACTTTTAGTTCCGTGGCTACTGAGCTCACTCAATACTAGCTCTTACACAAGCAGGCAAAAACAGATAAACAAGTTCTTAAGACCCCACAAAGAGAAGTTGCCACATTGAAAACAATGGGAACCTGCTTTAAGGAGAGGGCCTTTCAACAGGAAGTACCGCTGGCACCCAAAGGATGAAGCCAGTCATGGGAATGACATAAAAAAACCCAGAGAGCAAAGAGGAGAAATTAAGTTTGACATGGCCTGGACAGTAACTGGAGGACTAGGGATTTCTTCAACCTTAGGGTCCCCTTTATCTCCAGAACTTAGTAATACCTACAGTTACAGGTTGACATTAAAATGCTCCTCTCCGGCTCGGCGCCCGTGGCTCAATCCGCTAAGGCGCCAGCCACATACACCTAAGGTGGCAGGTTCAAATCCCCAGCCCGGACCCGCCAAACAACAATGATGGCTGCAACCAAAAAATGGCCGGGCGTTGTGGCGGGCGCCTGTCGTCTCAGCTACTTGGGAGGCGGAGGCAGGAGACTCGCTTGAGCCCAGGAGTTGGAGGTTGCTATGAGCTGTGATGCCATGGCACTCTACCAGGGGGATAGCTTGAGGCTCCGTCTCAAAAAAAAAAAAAAGAAAAAAAAAATATATATACCTGCAGCTCCTGACAGCACAGTTCCAGGGAAGCCTCACTCAGGGAGGCCACTGAGCTGGGGTTACAGAACGTGGATAAGGTTTCAAAGCTCTATGAAGACTGTGATTTACCTTTAATAGGAAAAATATAGTGACATGTCTAGCTGTATAAAATACATGTCTAGTTGTACAAAAGTGGGAAAAGGCGGGAGAATACTGGGAAATGAGAGCAGACTCCCTAGCAGTGGAGCAGAGACAGTGCTTCCCACAGCACTGCCACTCCAGGCAACTGCATGTCTTCCTGCTGCTTCGTTTGTCCTCCGCCCCCATAATGTCCTCACTCCCTCACATCCTTCTGCCTTTTTTGCATATAGAAAATCCCCAGATGGAAGCTGAAGTTACCTTGTATTTGGTCATGGGAGAGTTCAGTTTGTGGTGCCAGAGCATCTGTGAACTTCATGTATTTGTCTTTATGACCTTGAGACCCCAAAGTCTGTTTCTTCACTCTTTGTAGGGTCATCGGAACCTGTCTCAGCTCCCAAATTTTGCCTTCTCTGTTCCGCTGGCATATTTTCTGCTGAGTCAGCAAACAGACCTCCCAGAGCAGGAGCTCAGCTCTGCCAGAGAAAAGGCCTCTCTCTTGATACAACAGGCTCTCATCATGTTCCCTGGAGGTAGGCAGCCCCTGGCAGCTTGTCTTCCTGGTGGTGGGGGCCAGGTCCCAGCCTTCCCTACACTAACAGAAGATACATTCTCTGATAAACCCTAAAAGTATGCCTAACTCTTTGGAAGCTATTTCGTCCATCTCAGTGAGCCTGCTTTGAGCCAGGCTAGACTGAGGGGCCCAAAGGAGAAGGACAAACATTCTAGGGCCAGGAGACAGGGTTGGCTGGCAGGTGCTGTGTTAGATGGCCTCTTTAGAGGAGGAGTGGGCATAGGCGAGGGTCTGCAGGGTCCTGGGGCACATCCAGCAGAGGGTCATGCTCAGGCCCACGGGGAAGCAGAGGGACCCCTGTAGTTCAGCATCCTTGGCAGGCCCTGAGCCCTACCTCCATGTGCCTCTGTCTAGACACACAGCATGGCAAGGCTGCTGTCTGGTCAGAGCGTAAGGGGGTTGGCCTTTCCCTAAAAGCATAGGTGAAACCTCTCTTTTAAGATAGCTCCCAACCGGGCACAGTGGCTCACACCTCTAATCCCAGCACTCTGGGAAACCAAGACAGTTAGATCCCTTGAGCTCAGGAGTTTGAGACCAGCCTGAGCAAGAGCAAGACCCCATCTCTACTAAAAATAGAAAAATTAGCTGGATGTCATGGTGGGTGCCTGTAGTCCCAACTACTTGGGAGGCTGAGGCAAGAGGATCACTTGAGCCCAGGAGTTTGACGGTATAGTGAGCTATGATGATGCCATAGCATTCTGCCTAGGGGGACAGAGTAAGATCTGTCTCAAATAAAAAAAAAAAGACAGAGTTATCCTTGTGGGCACTGGGTATATGTGTATGTGCAGGGCGGGGGGGTGGGGGGGTGGGTTGCTGTGTGTGCATAACTCGTGTGCACCCGTAAGTGGCCAGGTGTCTTCTGTTAGAAAGTCCTGGAATCAGCATTGCTACCTTGGAGCCCTCAGTATGGGGTTGGGTCTCTCCTAAAATAGGCAGGCTGTGCCCCAGTGGGGCCTTGTCAGGCTTCAGTCGAGGACAGAGGCTGCTCACTGACCCCAAAGGCTCAGTGACTTTGTCTCAGAAGCCAACTCCATCCCCTCTGGGGTCTGAGGTAGCTGTCGGTGACCTCTGTCCCACAAGAGTGGGCATGTCACACACAGGGCTTGTTAGGGCCTGTATACAGCAGAGCTGCCATCACTGCTCACACGGTGGCAGGCATGACCTTGGATATCCCCTCCAGGTCACTTAGCAGCAGATTCCAGCTAGCAGGCTGTCCACGGCAGCCACGGCCCCTCGGCCACAGAGCACTATACACAAGATGGGCAGAGACAGGCTCTGCCCTGGGGGGACAGGGCAACCAGGAGCCACATCCCAGTGCACCCACTTTCACCAGTCTGATGTGGGACCTGGTCTGGATGGTTGAATTGTCCACCTACATAGGTTTGAAGGGTCCTTGGTGGCCCTCCCTAGGAGGCAGATGTGGATACTGGGAGGGACTGTCTGCCTTTAAGGTCACATATCCACCTTCAAGGTCACAGCTCCTCCCGGCCTATGGGAGGTTGCACCAGCCTTGAACCTTGGTGTCTCTGGCAGTGGCAGCTCAGAGTGTTTGTCCAAAATAAGGACCCCTGCACACCCAGGCCCCTCACTCCTGCCTCACACACACCAAGCTGAGATAAGGTCCTGGGACAAGGACCCTGCCCGGGGCTGGGAGTGGCCAGGCAGGTGCCTATGGGGCCCACACGCAGCCTCTGCATCCTCAGTGCTGATGCCTCTGCTGGAGTACTGCAGCGTGCGGCCTGACGCTGCCGTCTCTAGTCACTGCTTCTTTGGACCCAACGCCGAGATCAGGTAAGAGCAGAAGGGCCTGAGGGCCTGGGTGTGGGGGGCCATTCCTCAGAATGCAGGAGGCCCTGGGGCGGGGTGGGTGGGCAAACAGGCTGACAGTGTCCTCCTGGATGCAGAGCTCCTGGGGAGCTGGAGCTATCCTCCAACCAGGGAAGGCCCTGGAATCCCCCACCCACCCAACCCACCCCCGCCCGTGCGGGCATGAAGATAACCACTGCTAGGACAAGTGAGCAGCCCCCAGCTTAAAAATAAGGTTCACAAAGTTGCTTCCCAATGAGAATGGGACAGGGCGTAGCAGGGGGAGCAGAGAAGTCAGAGCAACTGTGATCTCAGTCACTAGCACATCAAGGCTCCTGTACTGCACACATGACACAGGGCCTTCTCCAGACTTCTATTAAAAATAAGAGAGGAGGCTCGGCGCCTGTGGCTCAAGTGGCTAAGGCGCCAGCCACATACACCCAAGGTGGTGGGTTCGAATCCCCAGCCCGGGCCCGCCAAACAACAATGATGGCTACAACCAAAAAATGGCCGGGCGTTGTGGCGGGCGCCGGTGGTCTCAGCTACTTGGGAGGTGGAGGCAGGAGACTTGCTTGAGCCCAGGAGTTGGAGGTTGCTATGAGCTGTGATGCCATGGCACTCTATCCAGGGGGAAAGCTTGAGGTTCTGTCTCAAAAAAAAAAAAAAAATAGAGGAAACAGTCTGGGTACATTGGCTCATGCCCATAATTCCAGCACTTTGGGAGGTTGGGGCAGAAGTTCTTGAGGCCAAGAGTGTAAGAACAGCCTGTGCGACATAGCAAGACCCTATCTCTACATAAAATACATAAATTATCTGGGCATGGTGGTGCATGCCTTAGTTTGAGGCTATAGCGAACTATGATTGCACCATGGCACTTTACCCTGGGTTATAGGGCAAGACCCAGTCTTTAAAAAAAAAAAAATAGGCTGCATGCGGTAGCTCACACCAGTGATCCCCAGCACTCTGGGAGGCTGAAGCAGGAGGATCCCTTGAGCTCAGGAGTTTGAGATCAGCCTGAGCAAGATCAAGACCTGTCTTTACTAGAAATAGAAAAAAACTAGCCAGGTGCTTTTTGGTGGATACCTGTAATCCCAGCTACTTGGGAGGTTGAAGTAGGAGTTTGAGGTTGCTATGAGCTATGATACCATGGCACTCTACTGGGGGCAACAAAGTGAGACTCTGGCTCAGAAAACAAAAACATACAACATATAGGAAGTAACAGACCCTGTGAGCCTTCCTAGAGGCCAAGTGTCCCCAGGTATAGCAGCAAAGGAGGCTGCCTCCTTCCCAGCACATAGGTGCATAGGTGTATCCTCTGCTGATCAGTAGGACTCTGCAGGCCTCGAGGGCGGGCTCTGGCCAGTGTGGGGTCTCCTCACAGGCCCTGCTCTCCCCCAGCCAACCTCCTGCTCTGAGCCAGCTGGTGAGTCTCTACCTCGGGAGGTCGCACTTCCTCTGGAAGGAGCCCATCACCATGAGCTGGCTGGAGGACAACGTCCGTGAGGTTCTGCAGGCAGTGGATGCTGGAGACCCTGCTGTGGAAGCCTGTGAGAGCAGGTGAGCCCTAGATGTGTGTGAGGACATGTCAGATGCGGGCACCAGCCCTGCCACCCCCTTCCTTAGAGACCCTCATCATAGGCATGGGAGCCTCTGACTCCAGACACAGTGGGGGCTGCAGCTGCCTGAATTGCTGTGGACAACTAGCCATCAAGCCTGTTAAAGGTTAAGGGAGTGAGTGTGTCACCCGTGTGTGTAGCCTTTCCTGTCCTCAGGTTTCCTGGAGGGTGGTCACTGTTGGTGTTACCACACAACTACAGAATTAACATGTGTTGTTACCTCTGACAGTGGTTTTGTTTGTTCTGGTTATGATTTTGTGTGTCCACATTTGTTGTAGTAATGGTCAGTCTCATGCACACTGTTGTCTCTCTTGGGTACCTTCTCTCTCCTGGCAGATGAGAGCAGATAGGGGTCCAGGGCGCGTGTCTATCAGGGCCTCTGTCCCTACTCCCATGTGGTTCGCCTGCCCTTTCGATCCTTCACTAGCTCTGGCTGTCGTCAGCATCAGTGCTCTGAGCACTGATTGGGGCCAGCCTGGCCCAGTGAGGACTGTGAGGACTGTGTGCTGGGTGGCAGCTTGGGAGGTGGTTGTGAGGCTGTGCCCTGGCAGTCTGAAGGGAGAAGTTGGGGAGGAGGAGGTGTGGTGCCTTCCACACTTGGGGACACTGTCCGTTCATCTGCCCTGCCCTCCTAGAGAGGTTTCTAGTGGGCAGCAGGTTCCCTGTGCCTGAGCACAGTAACGCCAAGTATCCTTCTGTGCAGACCAGCTCAGTGGGCCTTCACAACAAGCCATTGGCTATGATTCCTCATTACAATTTTATGCCCACAAAGGCTGAGTCTCAGGCCACAGGGCTGGGATTTGCCCCCAGAACCTGCTGGGGCAGGGCCCTTGGTGTCCTGCCTGGTGGTTGCCATTTCGTTTGCTTTTGCTTATGTTTCCTGGCCTTAGGCGGAAGGTGCTCTACCAACGCGCGCCCAGAAATATCCACCGCCATGTGATCCTCTCTGAGATCAAGGAAGCTGTTGCTGCCCTGCCCCCGGTAAGGAAGAGGGTCTGAAAATGGGAGCTTTGTGTGAGCCGGTCACATGCCCCCCAGCAGGCGTGAGAGGCTAGGCATCCTTACCAGCCCAGCTCCGCTGTGACAGGGGTGTGGAGTGCTTGGGGCTCCTCCCCTGGTGCTGGGCATGTGGCGTGGCAGGTCTTTAAGGGCTCGGAATTCGAGCCTGGTTCCTGGACCTTCCCTGAGGTCACCTCACCACATTCTGTGGCCTTGGCAAGCTGTGGCACCCAGGGTCTTATGACATTGTGATGTGGCTGTGGGGGCTTCTGTATAATGGGGGACAGTCCTGCCCTGTCACAGATCTCATGTGCTAGATGTGCTGTGGGATACCAGCTGCTGCTACCTGAAAACTCAGAAAGAAACTTTATCCTGTCATTAAGGGATAAGATAGAAGGGGTGAGGAGAACAGTGAGTTGGTGATCAGACCCTAGGCTTGTTGTTTGACAGGGCTGCTCTACTGGTCCTTGTGATTGGTCCAGCCAGCCTTGTCTCAGACTGAATTTTCACCTTGAGCATGGAGCACTCTGTGTGAAGGGCTAAGAGTGGGCTCCATGTGGGTTGGCATTGAGGTCCCCACAGCTGGCAGCCGTGATGAGTTTCTGACACATGTGAGGAACAGCAGCCATGGGCTACCGCTCCTCCCTTCACAGCCCTGTGAGCAGGGCAGAGTCCAGGGTGTGCTGGTAGAAGGAGGGCTGTCCCACCCTTACCCTAAGGTTCTTGGTATAGAAAGCACAGCCATTTCTGTCCAGCTCTGTGGCTGCCTCTCAGGTGCATTCAGTCCAGATGGGAACCCAGGGAGGGCTCTGCTGGGAGGGCAGAGGTCCTGCAGCATTTGCAGCATCTGTAGCATCTCCATTCTTGTGTCCCTTCTGAAGGATGTGACCACACAGTCTGTGATGGGGTTTGACCCTCTGCCTCCCCTGGACACCATCTACTCCTACGTCAGACCAGAGAGGTACCTCTCCACCCCACACTATGCTCTGGCTTATGCAGTTCTGAGGTCAGTGCTTTGGGGCTCACTGGGACTCGCCACTTCCTTTGGACCCACAAGCTAAGACGTCAGGCACAGCATCCATAGTTGTGAAGAGTGAGAGTCACAGTGTGACTTGGGTCACAGATGTGCTTTTCCATCACATACACGAGCACTACTCTGTCAGATTGTGTGCATTAATTATAGAATCTATAGAAATAAATACAAAAAGAAGCCCGGGCATAGTGGCTCATGCCTGTAATCCTAGCACTCTGGGAGGCTGAGGCAGGTGGATTGCCTGAGCTTACAAGTTTGAGACCATCCTGAGCAAAAAGTTTGAAACTGTCTCTACTAAAAATAGAAAAACTGAGGCAAGAGGATCACTTCAACCCAAGAGTTGGAGGTTGCTGTGAGCTATGACACCACAGCACTCTACCCAGGGTGATAGCTCGAGACTCTGTCTCATAAATAAATAAACAAACAAATACAAAATGAAGACAAGAACCTGCTAGGAGAGAGGGGTGGATATGCTGAGATGTGAAGGGAGAGAGTGCCCTAACCCAGTGAGGGGGCCAGCACCCAGAAGAAGCCTGTGTGCAAGGGACCAAGTTCGGCAGTTGAGAGAACTGAACAAGGGCTCCTGAGGCTGGGCCAGGAGCCCCAGATGACATGGACCCCCTCAGAGCCTATCCACAGGCTGCCAGTGTATGGGGAGGGGGCTTTCAGATTCCAGGTTGTTGAAGGCCTTTATTTTATTTTTTTAGGATATAAAAGTAGAAGTTTATTTAATATTAGAGAAAGGAAAGAGTAGGAGAAGAGATGAGAAAAGAGGAAGAAAGAAAAGAGCAGAGAGCTGGGAGGGAGAGAGGGGAAGATGAGAAGAGGGAGAAAAGGAGTGAGAAAGAATGGCATGGTCTCCCAGAGAAGGGAGATACCCACCCACTGGACCCTTTAAAGCTGGGCAGTTGCCTTATCCAGGGTCCTTTGTCCACAGAGTAGCAGATCACAGAGAGTCACAGGGCTTCCCTCTCCTGAAAGCAGGTGTTTACCAGACCCTGGTAGGACTCAGTGGAACGAAGTCCTATTTTTCTACTAAATTCTTTTATGAAACATGAACTGCATGTTCATGGGAAAATAGTTACCAATTTACATTCTCTAATAAATATGAAAATAATTTTTTGTTAATGTCAATGAGTTCCAAAAAACCCATGTCCTAATATGCCAGATGTCATAGCATCGAGGACTTATTTTGTTCTCCCCACTTCCCTGCACACACCCAGTAGAGCCAAAATAGTACATTTCATCAGTAGCAGCTTTGGCCGGGCAGTGGCTCACACCTGTGAGCCCAGCACTCTGGGAGGCTGAAGCATAAGGATCTCTTGAGCTCAGGAGTTCAGACCAGCCTGAGGAAGAATGAGACCCTGTCTCTACTGAAAGAAGTAGAAAAACTAACCAGGTGTGGTGGCAGGCGCCTGTGGTCCCAGCTACTTGGGAGGCTGAGGCAGGAGGATTGCTTGAGCCCAAGAGTTTGAGGTTGCTGTGAACTGTGATACCATGGCACTCTACCCAGGTGACAGAATGAAACTCTGTCTCAAAAAAAGGCGGCGCCTGTGGCTCAGTTAGTAGGGCACCGGCCCCATATACCAAGGATGGCAGGTTTGAACCCAGCCCCAGCCAAACAGCAACAAAAAAATAGACGGGCATTGTGGCAGGCGCCTGTAGTCCCAGCTATTTGGGAGGCTGAGGCAAGAGAATTGCCTAAGCCCAAGAGCTGCAGGTTGCTGTGAGCTGTGATGCCACAACACTCTACTGAGGGCAACAAAGTGAGACTCTCAAAAAAACAAAAAAAAAAAATCAAGGTTTCCTCTTAACGCATGCCCTATGCATACTCGTTTATACTCTCTCAGATCTTTAAGTGCTGAAGGAAACATTGAAATTTGTCTTAAAAGCAGGCTACCTGTGCAGAGGCAGATGGCTGGATTGGTTCTGACAGTTTCCACTGTCCACGTGGCTAAGGAGGCCAGGCTCTAAAGGGCCAGCCCCCAGCCCTGGCCTCCCTTTGCTGTTAGGGTCTGAGCTGGTCTTTCCCTCATCCCCCTCCAAGTATGCACAGCCCTTCCCCAAGTAGGTCATGCCTGCCCAGGGTCCTGAGCTGCCACTCCGTGGGAATCCAGGGCCTGGCTCAGGTTCGGCCACCTGCCCCAACTGCTGCTGGGGCTGCTCCTGCCCCAGCAGGTGTGTCAGAGAGGGTAGAGGCAGCCAGTAGGTAGCCTCGTGAGCCGGCTGATACCCCAAGTGTCAATCCAGCTTTACTTTGCCTTCCAGGCTAAGTCCTGTCAGCCGTGGGAACACAATCGCTCTCTTCTTCCGATCATTACTGCCGAATTATGCCATGGAGGTAGGTGAGCACACCCAGCCTCTCCCTGCTCAGTGGGTGCGGGTAAGTCCCTTTCAGAGTGGGCATCTGGAGCCAGGGGGCAGTACAAGGGCGATGAGTAGCGGAGACTGTCGTGCTGGTGGGTAGCCCTGTCTGAAACTGTTATAGCCAAGATGGGAGACCGTGCCTAGGAGTCAGCTGCCTCTCGACCTGTCTCGGGGCCTGCCTTGGGTTGGATGGGTCATTTGGTCCTGAGAGCTTCCTTTCTCCACAAGGAACTGCGGGGGACGCGGCGGTGGTTTCAGGACACATGTGGATGGGGGCTGCCTTAGGCTTGGCAATAGGTCCTACATGGGCCCCACATCCCAGCCTGGGCAGCCCCTGCTGAGACACCTCCTGTTGTTGCAGGGGGAGAGACCTGAGGACGGAGTGCCCGGGAATCTGAACAGGCTAATGCTGGCTGTGCGGGACATGATGGCCAACTTCCACCTCAACGACCTGGAGGCACCACGGGAGGAGGATGCAGAGGAGGAGGGGGAGTGGGACTGAGCATCCCCAGACACCCCACGCTGTGCAATTATGTTCCTGATTTCTGCTCTGGTCAGGACTGGCCAGTTCCCCAAAGTAGAGATACTGTCATTGACCTGCTCTTGTGTTTCTCCCATAAATGTGTTTCCCCCATAAACAGCGGGCTTTGATCTGCCATCCGGGAGTGCTTCTTTCCCAGGCACCAGGCCCTCGAATTCCAGATAAGCGTTACATTCAGTCTCTTTCCTGGTGACCCACATCATGTGTTCCCAAATTTGGGACACAAAAGCTAGAGTGTAGGCTTGGCACCTGTAGCTCAGTGGCTAGGGCTCTGGCCACATACACTGGAGCTAGTGGGTTCAAACCTGGCCTGTGCCTGCCAAACAACGACAACTACAACAACAACAAAAAAATAGCTGGGCATTTGTAGCAGGAGCCTGTAGTCCCAGCTACTCAGGAGGCTGAGGCAAGAGAATCACTTAAGCATAAGTTTGAGGTTACTTTGAGCAATGAATGCTGTGATGCCATGGTACTCTACCGAGGGCGACATAATGAGACTCTGTCTCAAAAAAAAAGGCTCTGTGCCTGTGGCTCAAGTAGATGGAGTACCAGCCACATGTGCCAGCCATATACATCAGAGCTACCGAGTTCAAATCCAGCCGGGGCCTGCCAACCAACAATGACAACTACAACCAAGAATAGCCAAGTATTGTGGCGGGCACCTGTGGTCCCAGCTGCTTGGGAGGCTGAGGCAGGAGAATTGCTTGGGCCCAGGAATTGGAGGTTGCTGTGAACTGTGATGCTATGGCACTCCACCCTGGGCGACAACTTGAGGCTGTGTCTCAAAAGAAAGAAAAAAAGCTGGGCTATAGAGGTGTTCCCCCAGGGTCTCTAGGAAGTGTCTGTTAGTGCCAGGGCCCTTTTGTGGTCCTCGCTGCTGTGGGGTGTCAGGCAAGGCCAGAGCAGAGTGGCATCCAGATCACAGACAGACCCCTGTGTCACAATTGGTTCTGAGGAGCAGCTGGGGGCTAATGCATTGGGTTCCTTTGGCTGGGTGCCATAGTCTGTCCAAGCTGACCAAATAATTTTATTAGAAAACTTCAGGGCAATGCTCAGAGTTGAAGGGGGAAGCCTAAGCAGGTTTGGGAATGAAAACTGTCCTGGGGCTGGACATAGTGGCTCACGCCTGTGATCCCAGCACCCTGGGAGGCCAAGGCAAGTGGATTGCTTGAGCTCAGAAGTTCAAGACCAGCTCAAGCAAGAGTAAGACCTGGTCTCTACTAAAAATTAGCCAGGCATGGTGGTGGGTACCTGTAGTCCCAGGTACTCAGAGGCTAAGGCAGGAGGATTACTTGAGCCCGGAGTTTGAAGTTGCTGTGAGCTATGATGATCCCATGACACTCTACCCAGGGCAATAGAGTGAGACTCTGTCCCCAAGAAAAAAAAGAAAATTGTCTTTGGGCAGCACCTGTGGTGGGTTTGAACCCGACCGCCGCCAAACTGCAACAACAACAAAAAAATAGCCAGTTTCGTGGTGGGTGCCTATAGTCCCAGCTACTCAGGAGGCTGAGGCAAGAGAATTGCCTAAGCCCAAGAGCTGGAGGTTGCTGTGAATTGTGATGCCAAAGCATTCTACTGAGGATGACAAAGTAAAACTCTTGTTTCTAAAAGAAAGAAAGTTGTCCTTGGCAGCTCTGGGGGTGCACACAGCAGAGATGAGGGGCACTCGATTCCCAGCCCAGGGGAGGGCTCGTCTGCTGAGGTGGTCTTGGCGTATTTGATAGACGCTTACAGAGCTGGTATACACAAGGCCTCAGTGTCCCACAGTGTTGCAGTCAGGAGGGGCAGTTTGCAGATAGTACAGGAGTAGTTGCTTCTGGCCCATGCCTCAGAAGCCTGTTCAGTTCTGGAGGGATCTAGGACACTGGTTATGGCTGCATCAGGTGTCTGTACCCCTGGGGAACTCTTAGCCATGAACTTCCACCCCCTGGAGGCAGCAGATGAGATGGGCTGGGAAGAGGGACTACCTATGTGCTTGGGCCCTTGGCCTAGAGGTGGCTGGTGAGGGGAAATGCTCTCCGCCTATCCAAGTCCTGGTCCCCTGGCCTGACTCCAGGAACCCCACCTGTGGTGTTCATTATTCATGTGGAATCACTGAATTTGGGACTCATTGAGACCTTGGAATCTTTGAGGTTATCCTTTTTTTTTTTTTTTTTGGAGACAGTGTCTCACTATGTTGCCCTTGATAGACTGCTGTGGCATCACAGCTCACAGCAACCTCAAACTCTTGGGCTTAGGCGATTCTCTTGCCTCAGCCTCCCGAGTAGCTGGGATTACAGGCACTTGCCACAATGCCTGGCTTTGTTGTTGTTGTTGTTGCAGCTGTCATTGTTGTTTAGCAGGCTTGGGCCGGTCTCAAACTCGCCAGCCTTGGTGTATGTGGCTGGTGTCCTACTCACTGAGTTATGGATGCCAAGTCGAGTTTATCCTTTCAGTAGTTGACATTGTGGGCTAGGGAGGCCCCGCAGACTCCTCATGGAGAGGGGGAGCTCTTAGCATGTTCTGAACAGGAGCCCAGGGTATTAGTGACCTCCTCAGGGTGACCAGGGAGTAGTACCATGGCAGGTAAGCACAGGTGTCTAAGGCAGGACTGGGCCTGACAGTTGCAGCCCCTGCACGGCTGGTTGTTTCAGGGAGGAGAGGAATGAGGTCAGAGCTGCTACCCAACCTAAGGCTGCTGTGCTCTTCCCTGGGCACTCCAGCGAGACCCATGGCCTGGCACTTCTCCACAGTGAGCCAACAGAGCTGTCCAGTGGGATCATTTGCCAGTTAGCATCAGCCTCTCACAAGGACAGGCCTAAGCAGAGGTAGGCACCTGTCGGTTGGCTTACCTACCTGTGTTTCTAGCCACGATAACTGGATTTGATGGGGGATCTATACCCAGCACCAGGGAGGAGGATTGGGGTAAGCCTAGGTTGTCCTAGGTCCACCTGTCACAGCTAGGCAGCTCGGGTGGCCTCTGATGAACTTCAGCCAACTAGAGGGGGAGTGTGCTGGGTGTCTTCTGAGAAGGGTTTGTTCTCTGAAAATGATAGTCAGCAATGTCTTTTCCCTCCAGCAGTCTTAAAATTCATCTAAGCAGGGGTGTGATGTGATGTCTGGATCTGCAGCAGCCACCCTGCACCCAGAGTCAAACTTTAAAATGAAGTGTTCCAGGGACAGTGCAGCAGAAAGAGTCTGAGCCGGGCCTCCTGTCTTGAGAAATCATAAGTCGTCAATGCTTCAGCAGTACCATTGGGTTTATGTAGTTATTTACAGCTGAACCTATTTTTAATGACAACGTGAGAAGACAGCCAGGTGTCTCACATCTAAACTACTGTCTTAAAGACTTATCCTGCCACCAGTGTCAGGGTGTATGGTGAACCCTGGTGCTTCCTGGGTGCTCATGTGTGGGATTGCTAACCAGGTGCACCCTTCTCTCAAGCCAGATTCCATCTCAGAGTCTTTAGTCAGGTACTATGGGTAGGCACACAAAAAAACATCAGTTTGCCACCTCCCATGCCCTTGCTTCCCAAGGTCAAAGGAAACATGGCCTTTGAACCAAGATGTGTCCTGACTCTGGACCAGGCCTTCCCAAGGAGCTGTGCTTGAGCTACAGTGCTGAGAGCCCAAGGGGCGGGGTTTTGGGGGCCTCCGTGAAGGAAGCAGAGCCAGCTGGGCACCTCTGGTCAGGAAATGACCCCGTTGCCCTGACTGTGGCCTTAGCTATAAAAGTAGGCAGCTCTCTAGACAGCAGAGAGGCTCTTCTCCACAGATCTGTATGCATTAGGCATGTACTGGAGGCCCTCAGTGCTGGACATGGAAGAGGCAAGTCATCCCCTGTGTGTCCCCTGGTCACTCATCATGCTGTTTCTTTAGGGGCACTAGAGATAAAAATTTGAGATAGGATTAGCTGGTATAGTGGCCTGTGCCTGTGGTTCCAGCTACTAAGGAAGCTGAGGCAGGAGCATTGCTGAACCCAGGAGTGAGAGGCTGCAGTGAGCTGTCTTTGTGGCATTGCACTCCAGCCTAGACAATAGATTGAGACCCTGTCTCTTAAAAAAAAAGGGGGTAGGGAGCATAATGAGCTTTAGGGTTATCCAGTTTTATCTTAATCACAGATAACCTCAAGGCTAATTTATCTCTTCCAGGACAATAACGAATCAAAATGTTGACTTTTCTCAGCTCAGATGTCTCCTTCCCAAGAAGGCCCCAACAGGCATGTCCATGAGAACCGAGATAGCAGTCCTGAGGCAGGTCACCCACTTCCGATGCCCTGAAGCTGGGTCTTGCCAGGAAGAAGGCTGTGGTTGCTTCTGCCAAAGGCTACCCAATTCTCACGCCCTTTGAAGTCTCAGGCTGGGTGGGTAGGAAAGGGAGGGCTGGGTTTAACTGCTTCCATCTCAAAGGCCTTATTTATGGAACTAGAAATACTGACATCCCCAAAATGCCATAACACAGCAAGCTGGGGCCAGAGGTGACAGCCAGTGGTCTGTGGCTGCTGGGTCTTGTGGGCCTTCTGGGCTCCTTGTGGCAGGGACACAGCCCCTCACACCATGGGTGGCATCCACCTTTCCCAGTCTTGGCTCTGCCTCCTGATCATACTGGTGGACCCTGTACTCCTCTTGGGCAGTTCTCAACCAAGAGTTGATTGTGAGAGAGACTAAGTCTGTAGAAGGTGAAAAGCTGCATTGAGTGAGGCTGTGTGTGGGTGGGTCCTCGTATGGGTGCCATGGAGGCTGGGGCAGAGGCACCAACCTCAGTGAACAGCCATGCAGGACTGTGGTTTAACCAAGTCTGCTAAGCTGAAGATGAACCTCTGCCCATGCAATTGCACTTAGGTGTCATCCAGCAGAACTACAACCCTGTGTCCACCAGAAGATGCAAGTGAACATGTCTGCAGCTCTACCACATAGTGGAAAAGTCTTGAGAGTGAAAAGATTTCATTTGCCTGCAGTAACAAGCCTGCATCTCAGCAAGAAAAGAGCATAAACTACATGATGCCATTTATATGATGTTCCAAAACAAGTAAAATTAATCTATGGCAGTGTTTTTCAACCTTTTTATTTATTTATTTATTTTTTAGAGACAAGAGTCTCACTTTATCACCCTGGGTATAGTGCTGTGGCGTCACAGCTCACAGCAACCTCCAACTCCTAGGCTTAGGCGATTCTCTTGTCTCAGCCTCCTGAGTAGCTGGGACTACAGGTGTCCACTACAATGCCTGGCTATTTTTTTGCTGAAGTTCAACCAGGGCCGGATTTGAATCTCTCACCCTCGGTACATGGGGCCTGCGCCCTACCCACTGAGCCACAGGCACCACCTGACCTTTTTTATCTCATGGTACACTTGAACCTGTCATTAAACTTCTACAGCACAATTTATGTTAATAAAAAAAAAAGTGCTGGGTGGTGCCTGTGGCTCAAAGGAGTAGGGCACTGGCCCCATATGCTGGAGATGGTGGGTTCAAACCCAGCCACAGCCAAAAAAAAAAAAAAAATGTTTACTGTGCTTTGAATTTCTTTCAAAAACAATTTAATCAATGGGCTGGGTGAGTGGCTCACACCTGTAATCCCAGCCCTTTGGGAGGCCAAGGTGGATGGATTGATTGAGCTCAGGAGTTTTGAGACTAGCCTGAGCAAGAGCAAGACCTCGTCCCCACTAAAAATAGAAAACTAGTCTGGTTTGTGGTAGGCATTTGTAATCCCAGCTACTTGGGAGTCTGAGGCAGGAGGGTCTTTTGAACCCAGGATTTGTTTTTTGTTTTTTTTTTTTAATTTTTTTATTGAATGATAACTATGTACATTAATACACTTCTGGGGTACAGTGTGGGGTTTTCACATGCAATCTAAAAATACTTCCATCAAACTGATCAACACAGCCTGTTTTGTTTTTTTTTTTAGACACAGCCTCAAGCTGTCACCCTGGGTAGAGTGCTGTGGCATCACAGCAACCTCCAACTCCTGGGCTCAAGCAATTCTGCCTCTGCCTCCCAAGTAGCTGGGACTACAGGTACCTGCCATAACACTGGCTATTTTTTGGTTGCAGCTGTCATTGTTGTTTGGTGGGCCCAGGCTGGATTCGAACCCACCAGCTCAGGTGTATATGGCTGGCGCCTTAGCCACTGAGCCACAGGCGCGGAGCCAAACCCAGGAGTTTCTGAGGTTGCTGTGAGCTATGACGCCATGGCACTCTACCTAGAGTGACAGAGTGAGACTCTGTCTCAAATAAATAAATAATTTCATTAAGAACCTTAAAATTTTTTCACAGCACACAGGTTAAAATCACTGATCTGTGGTGTTAGAGCCCAGAATAATTTGCTTATTGGGGCAGCCAGAAAGGGGCCCAAGGGTGCTCTGGTGGGTAATATGTCATTAATCTGGGTGCTGCTTTTCACAGGTATGTTTAGGTTGGGGCATCCAATCATTTGTACATTGATCATTTGTGCACTTCTAATGTATGTTGTGCTTCAATAAAAAAGGTGTTTAAAAATAAAAAGACAAGGAGGGGGGCAGGCATGGTGGCTCATGCCTGTAATCCTAACACTCTGGGAGGCCAAGGCAGGTGGATTGCTTGAGCTCATGAGTTTGAGACCAGCCTGAGCAAAAGTGAGACCCCATCTCTACTAAAAATAGGAAAACTGAGGCAATTGGCTTGGCGCCCATAGTTCAGGGGTTATGGCGCCAACCACATAACACTGAGGCTTGTGGTTTCGAACCCAGCCTGGGCCAGCTAAACAACAATGACAATTGCAACAAAAAATAGCCGGGCATTATGGCGGGAGCCCTTAGTCTCAGCTACTTGGGAGACTGAGGCAAGAGAATCACTTAAGCAGAGGTTGCTGTGAGCTGGATGTTACAGCACTCTACCGAGGGCAACATAGTGAGACTGTCTCAAAAAAAGGGGGGGGGAATCTGTAAGTTGTAAAATGTAGATGTAAGACATGATTAATATTTGCTGCATTGGTGGCCATAATGTGTCCTCATGTGGAGATGGTGTGGGCTTTGCAGGGTCAGAGTTGGGCAGGTGAACCAGAGAAAGAACAGATTTTTTATTTGAGACATTCTCAAGCCGTCTCCCTGGGTGGAGTGCTGTGGCGTCACAGCTCACAGCAACCTATAATTCTTGGGCTTAAGCAATTCTCTTGCCTCAGCTTCCCAAGTAGCTGGGACTGCAGGCGTCTGCCACAACGCCCAGCTATTTGTTGTTTCATTTGTCATTATTGTTTAGCTGGCCCAGACAGGGTTCAAACCTGCCAGCCTGGGTGTATGCAGCTGGCGCCCTATCCACTGAGCTATGGGCGCCGCCTGAAATAACAGATTTTAACATGAATATCACAGATACTTTGAAAACACTAGCACTGCCCTCAAGTCTACTCCTGGCCAACTAGACAAGTCACTTGTCTTTCTCAGAGCCTCATTTTCTCCACCTATAAATGAACAAACTATTTCATTTCTCCTCCAATCTCCACCTTCAGAAGGTTTTTGTCAGCATAGGTGTGGTCTTCAGTGAGGAAGTGCTGGGGATACCCAAGGTGGGAGTGGAGCCCTCCCCATCCCTGCTGGCTCCTTGGGCCATATCCTTACCCTGCGGCTGTCAGCCCACCAACTGGAGGCAACAGGTCTGCTTTGATGGGGCTTCTGGTTTGAGACCTTTCTGCAGCAGAAATGAGGGCACCCCTGCGGGGGGCAGCTCCATCAGGGGTGCTCCAGTGGGGATGAGCAAGAGCGAGAGGTGACTGAAGGGTCCTGAAAATGCCACCAGGATACTCTCCCTCCCTCCAGCCAGCTCCCAAGAGAGAATCCCCCACCCAGCATTGCAGCTGGGACCAGAGCAGCATGAGGAGTATCTTAAGGCATTAAAACCTAAGAGGAGGCATTGGGGCCCTAGCACTCTTTGCCCAGCTTCACACCCCCAGTGTCATGCAGCTCCAGCAAAGCACACTCAGTTGCTGGAGGTGGAGGATGCCTCTGTCCTCAGGGAGCTTCTGATATGGAGTGAAGATGGGGGCTGGGGGTACTGACTACAGTGACTGATTGGGGGATTTGGGGGGTAAGGACAGCTTCTAGAAGATGTTGGAGATGGTTCTGGAAGAGAGGAACTTTGAAGACGGGCATGCATGGGCAGGTCCGAGGTGCCTGGACGCTGGTGACCAGGCCAGGGACATTGGGCCAGACTGTATTGGCTTTGAATGCAAAGGAGAGACAGTCAAACTGTGCACAGGAACCTAGGAGGTGGCTCTCAGAGCCCCTCTGGGTGCCAGGCACGCCACCTGGTGGCAGGCTGGGTGCAGTGGGGCGCTTTCCCACCCAGGGCACACGCCCATCATGTGGCTGCCCTTGAGAGGAGGGGCTCTGAGGATGACTTTAGAAATACAGAGAAAGGCTCCATTCTTCCCGGGACCTCAGCCCATCCCTGGCCCAGGGAGGCAGGAGGTGGCAGAGCTAGCAGAGGCAAGTGACAGAGAAGACAGGAGGTGAGAGGAATAGAAATGCCCCAACCTGAGCAGTCTCCAGAGAAGAGGCAGGGAGGGGAGAGGAGGGCTGGGTTTGTTCACATCAGGAGTAAGACTCCCTGAGCCCAGAAGGCCAATGCCACAGAGCTCAGGGTTCTGGCCAGGAAGTGTCCAGCCAGGGAGAGGGTGAGTGTGAGGGCAGATCTGAGGGTGCCCAGATGGAATGAGGCAGGCACCATGAGCTGAGTAGGATGCCTGGAGGGTGGGCACAAGTTTGAATTGGGGGTCCTTCATCGGCCCCTTTCTGCTCCCTGGACGGAACTATGCCTGCACAGGGGTCCCAGAGGAGCCTGCTGGGCTCCCTGAACTCCACCCTCATGGCTACTCCTAGCCTTGGGCTGGCTGCCAACCAGTCAGGACCCCAGTGCCTGGAGGTGTCTGTCCCGGATGGACTCTTCCTCTGCCTGGGGCTGGTGAGCTTGGTGGAAAACATGCTGGTGGTGGCTGCTATCGCCAAGAATCGCAACCTGCACTCACCCATGTACTGCTTCATCTGCTGCCTGGCCCTGTCTGACTTGCTAGTGAGCATAAGCAATGTGCTGGAGACGGCTGTCATGCTGCTGCTGGAGGCAGGTGCCCTAGCTGTGCAGGCCACCGTGGTGCAGCAGCTGGACAATGTCATTGACGTGCTCATCTGCAGCTCCATGGTGTCCAGCCTTTGCTTTCTGGGTGCCATCGCCATGGACCGCTACATCTCCATCTTCTATGCATTGCGATATCACAGCATCGTGACTCTATCACGGGCACAGTGGGCCACTGCAGCTGTCTGGGCAGCCAGCATCCTCTCCAGCACCCTCTTCATTGCCTATTACGACCGCACAGCTGTCCTGCTCTGCCTTGTGGTCTTCTTCCTCTCCATGCTGGTCCTCATGGCTGTGCTGTATGCCCACATGCTCACCCAAGCATGCCAGCATGTCCAGGGCATCACCCGGCTCCACAAGAGGCAGCACCTGGTCCAGCAGGGCTTTGGTCTTAAGGGTGCTGCCACCCTCACCATCCTGTTGGGAGTCTTCCTGCTGTGCTGGGGCCCTTTCTTCCTGCACCTCACACTCATCGCTGTCTGCCCCCAGCACCCAACCTGCAGCTGTGTCTTCAAGAACTTCAAACTCTTCCTGGCCCTCATCATCTGCAATGCCATTGTTGACCCCCTCATCTATGCCTTCCGCAGCCAGGAGCTCCGCAAGACACTCAAGGAGGTGCTGCTGTTCTCCTGGTGAGCAGGGGGCAGCTTCCGGCCTCCGGACCAGTGGCTGGGCAGAGGGAGGTGGTGACATTATGTGGCCTGGAACTAAATGACCTGTGAAGTTGAAGCACAGACCTTTTGGGACTAGAAAGAGGGATGAATGTGAATGAATCTCCAGGAAGGATACTTCAACAGCAGGTGTGGGGAGGAGGAGGCTGAGGAGGAGGTGGAGCCTAAAACTCCAGTCACCAAGGGTAGGACCCATGCTCTCCCTACTCCTGTAGAAGTCTCCACCACTACTATTTTTTTTTTTTTTGAGACAGGGTCTCCTGTCACCTTGGCTACAGTGCAGTGGCATCATCACAGCCCATTGCAGCCTCAAACTCCTAAGTTCAAGCAATCCTCCTGCCTCAACCTCCTGAGTAGTGGGGACTACAGGCATGCACCATCATGCCTGGTTGATTTTTTTAAATGTTTGGTAGAAATGGGGCCTTACTATATTGCTGGTCTCAAACTCCTGGCCCCAAGCAATCCTCCCAAAGTGCTGGGACTATAGGCACTGGATGCCAAGCCTGGCTTCCACCCCATCTTTGCTGCCAACTCGCCAGCCAGGAGGTGAAGTCTCTGGGATGGAAGAATGACAAGGCCACTAAGAAGGAGTACTGCTTCTGAGATCACCTCAGAAGAAACGGCTTTATGACCAGAAATATTCAGCCACAACCATGAAGTGGTTATTTCAGGAGGAAGTAAACTCCCTGCCTCACAAGATGCAGGGGCTGACCCTGTCTAGAGCCAAGTCTAAGGCTCAGTGGTGACCAGCGAGCTGCAGTCTGACCTGTCTACCTGCACCAATCCAGCCCAAGCAGATAACCCTGGCAGATGCCTGCCCTATCTGCAGCAGAAACTATTGTGTTTAATCAGTGACCAGTGCTTGGGAGCTCAGAGCCAGGAAAACAGTCTGGTAATAAATGTGCTCAGATGCAGATGCATGACATCCATCTTGGTCCCTTCCAGAAATTGCTTGAAGTTTGAGGGTGGAGGCATGGGGGAGAAGAAGGCAGCAAGTCTTGGGGAGGGGGATATAGGAAGTCCTAAAACCCTGACTGGCCTGCCCAGGTGAGGTCACCACAGGCCCAGAGAACCCAGTCAGCCCCACCCCAATAATTCTTGGATTTCTCTCTATGGTTACAAACTCCAACCCAGAGCAAGGAGCAGCAGCTTCAGTGCCCCCACACCCCAGTCACCCTATAGAGACAAGACTCTGCAATGTCCAGGCCACCCAGCTGAAGCTGAGGCAGGACCCCACATCCCAGTCCTTCATGTGACCATTTGTGACCTTTTTTAGCCCTGTCCCAGTAGTCCTTTCAGCCAGGATACACTGTGAAGGAGCCCGTCCTTTTCCATCCGAGTTTCCCAAAGGGGTCCATGGTAAGGGGGGAGCTAGGGCTGGGTCTGCCCAGCACTGCCCTTCTGGGAGTGCAGGCGTTAGTGCTCAGCTTGGGAATAGCCTCTGAGCAGTATAGCCTCTGAGGATGGGGTGAGTCTGGCCAGGGGTTCAGGAGTGGACAGGTCCAGGGAGGCATATTGGGTGGTGAATATCGGTGCTGCCTGGTGCTGAGGAATAATGGAACCCGTAGACCCTCCCTTCTTGCTGAAGAGCCCACCTTGGTTTCCTCCACAGGCGCTGAGCACTTGGTTTGCCCCTTCCTGGGACAGGCTTAGTGGAGGCTGAAGTGCTGGCCTCAGGGCAGGGAACTGGTTCCCGGCAGGGCCAGTCTTTGCTGGGAGACAGGACGGTGAGTCAGCCTGGAGCCTGGCACCAGAAACGTCTGGGGATGGGGAGGAGCTAGTTGGCCTGATGCCCTCCCTCTAGGGAGGTGGTGCTGGCCTACAGGATGCTGCAAAGCTTTTTCCCTTGCCAACTCAAGGAGGCACAGCTAAAGGCTCATCCAGGACTCCTTGGACAGGGACAGGGAGGGACCCCAGGCAGCTGGAAACCAACCACAGAAAACCACATTATGACAAATTTTGGGGGAGGGGCATCTCTTGAGAACAAAAGACCCATTTCTAGACTTCCCAAACTGGGGAGCTTCTCTTGAGAGAAGAGAGATGCACAGAACCCAGCCACACAGACTGGACACAGGTGTTGCAGGCCTGCTCTCTGCTCACTTTGTGAAATGAATGCTGATTGTGGTCTGTGCATACATTGTGGCATTGTGGTTATTGAAATCTCAGAAGGACATTACACGGTGGTATCACTATAACACCTGAGCCCAGGAGATTAGGGCAGTGGTGTGTGTGTGTGTTAGTATAAGGCCTCTGTTGCACATCCATTTCATTCTTTCCCACCTCTCTTCTCTGACAGTGGACCCTCTCCCCCATGTACACACAGTCTCCATGCACACACAGGACACGGACATCAGCAAGTGAGTTAGAAACCACTGCCCACAGCCCCAGCCAGGTCCATCACTCGCCTGGCTTGCGTGTTCTAAAGCTGATTCCTGACACCGATATTTGTTGAGCAGCGGCTGCCTGCCAGGTTCACAGAGCATCCCCATATCCAAGGCTTGTCCGGATCATCACGGCAGCCCCAGCGGAGGAGGAGGAGGAGGGGCAGCAGCATCCTCCACTGCAGAGGATGGCGACGCCTGGAGCTCGACGTCTAACCCGCCCCACCCTTCTGTGCTCACAGCCCTTCCGAGCCCTGCCCGGACGCTTTCTTCTCAGCGGGTTCAGGGTCTGCACCAGCCACTTTATGCCTCCCCAACCTCAAAAAATCCAGCAAAGCTCAGAGTGCTTTCCTGCCATAGACAGGGAGCCAGTCCCTCAAGGCGTGTAGGAAGAAGGTCCCCCTTCACAAAGCCGCCGGGGCGGATCCCGAGAGGGCAGCCGGGAGCGGGGTACCGAGGGGGTTTCTATTGTCCTCCCTGGAGGCACCGCTCCCCCGCCGCAGGTCCTATGGAGCCAGTCCCTCCTTTGGAGCTCCGGGCGGCGGGTAGGCGGGGGGGGGGGGGGGGCCGGGGGGGGGCCGGGCCGGCAGGGGCGGGGGCGGGCGCGGTGCTGAGGCTGCGGAGCCGGGGCCGCTCGCTGCGGCGGCGCCTCCCATTGGTTGCCCGCGGTGACGTCACGGGGCGCGGCGGGCGCGCGCTGCTATAAGAACAGGCAGCGGGGGCTGGCGACTCTCTGCAGCCAGCCCGGCCCACCTGCTCCGGTACCGCAGCCGCTCGCAGACACGCCCAGCATGAGGGAGATCGTGCACATCCAGGCCGGCCAGTGCGGCAACCAGATCGGGGCCAAGGTGAGGCTGCGCGCCGCCGCGACCTCCTGCTTCTCCTGAGTTCCCACTGCAGCAAGCCCCTGGGAGGGAGGCGCGTGCACCCGGGCTGCACCCGAGCCGCACTCGCCACTTCAACGCTGGGAACAAAGGGATGTGCCCAGCCCTGCGCCGCGCAGCCAAGACGCAAGAGTCCTCCCTTTCCTTTGGTCTTGCCCAGGTGACCTCAGGCTGTCGGGCACAGCCCAGGGCAGCTGCTAACACCCGGGTCCATCCACACCTGTGCCTCTGCAGGTGCCTCCGGGGCGCTTTCTGGGCGTGTCGCTCTTTGAGGCGGTGAGATGGGTGGAGTGGGTAGGTTTGGGTGGGGCTCTCCCCCAAGCCCCTAAGATTTCCTTTTCCCAAATCCCCTCCTCGAGGAACAGAATGTAACCCTAGAGGCCAGAGCTGCTCTGCCGTCCCTAACCTCGGTCTGACAGCCCTGAGCTTCCGAGCCCCACCCTGTTCCTTTGTTGGAGGGGTTGGGCCTGGACTCAGGGTGACCTTGGTCTAGGACCGGACTCTCTCTCAGCGCAGCTCTGCCTGGGCAAATCCCCTTCGTTCGGGACTGCACCCTCCGCCAGTGCCTACCATTCTGGAGACTGGGTGTGGGAACAAAATCCTGGGGTGTGGAGGGCTCCCCCATAGTTAGCCCACCTCATAGATAATTGGTGCAGTGGCCGTGAAGGGAGCCTCCCGAGGTGACCTAATCGCTGCTGAGCTTGTGAGGTCCTGTCGTGTCCTGGGAAGCTATCCCTTGCCCAAGGTCACACAGACTGTGGGACTGAGAGCGGGGCTGCCCTTCGGCCCTGTCTCCTGCAGGGGCTGCCCTGGGCCTCAAGTTGGGCTGGTCTCCCTCAAAACCATATAGGGGCGGAGGAGTGGCTTTGTCAGCACCAAGGCCAGGGACCCAGCTTAGGATGGTGCTGAGCTGGGACTCTTGAGGCAGGGGTGGAGACAGGTCCTGGAGGGGTAGGGTTCCGCTGGAGGCTGTTGCCATAGAAACCATGCGGGAACAAAAAGCTAATTACTACTGGGTTCGGCGGCCACGTGGCTGACTTGTAAATTGCAACTTTGGCTCTGGGGTGAGGTGCCTCCTGAGGGGTGGGGAGGGGAGAGACCCAGTAGCTGGAAGATTCCTAATCACCCCATGAGACAGCTGTGCCTGCCAAGGAGAGGGCTGGAGGAGGGAGATAGTGGGGGATAGTGGCCACAGATCAAGTGAGGGTCCCCAGGGTAGTCCGACAGCTGCCGTGCCTGATGGGAGGGGCCGAGGGCTCAGTGATGCGGTCACAGGGCCCAGGCCTGCCCTGACCATCTGCTCCTGCGAGGGTCAGGGGTCACACAGAGAGGGGGAGGTAGGCAGTCCTGAGGCCTGTCTGGTGATCCTCCTCCTCCTGTGTGGCTGGGCCAGGACTAGAGGTGAAGTCCACATCACAGATTCCTCCTGAGGCTCTGTGGGCAGAGGCAGCCACCTGAATGCTGGACAGTGTTCTGGGCTGAGATTGGTTCTGCTGCTCACCATAGTGGCACTTAGGTCTTTCCATTACTTTTAATCCCTTCTGAGTTGTTTTTCTTATGTTTGTTTAAACAACTAATATTTGATTCTTTTTTGACAGTGCAAACAACAGAGAAGTAAATTTTCTTGAGGGATGAAAGACAGTGTCTCTTTCCCACTGCTTCCCTTTGTGGTAACCAGTGTAGTGCAGCTTAGTGGTTCTGTGTAGCCCTCCTGCCCTGGAGCCTCCAGAGATCAAGTTCCAAGCCCCCCTGGGCCAGGCCCTGTGCAGGTGATTGGCCTGCTCAGCGTCCACACCATGGACAGAATATTTCTCATCCATTCTTGTTTCCCACTCCTGTAGCTAGTGTGTACTGCAGACAGTGGGTAGGTGACAGATTTACCCTGGCAATCACCAGTGGAAACTGACTAGGTGGCCAAAAGGACTGCTTTCCTTCTCTTGCCCCCCAGGGTGGTGTCTGGTTTAGCACTAGGGCCCATCCATGCTAGAAAGGGGACTGGCTAGGGGTAGGGTGGGGTGGAGGAGGGAGATGAGGATGATCAGGAGCAAACACACTCCTCTGGCAATCACAGTCGCCACCATGTTTTGGGTTGTGTACTGTGCACTGTGCTTTACCACAAGGGTGTGGTGAGGTGGGTCTGACCCCCTGCTAAGGATAAGAAAACTAGAAGCTCTGGGAAGCTGAGTCCCTTGCCTGCAATCACACACAGGGGAGGGGTAAGGTGACAGGGGACTCACGACCTCCCAACAGGAGCCCATGAGTCTGGACCCCTATCCTGGTTTCTTTTCGTGGGCCTCGGCCCCATTCTTCTCCCCTAGAGGGGCAGGGCAGTCCTGAGCCGTCTGGAAGGAGCCTTTGTCTGCGCCCCCGCCAGCTGTCAAGACTCCCGGGGTGCCCCCCGCCTCTCAGCTGCTGGGCGGAGCCTCGGGGAGGCGGGCCTGACCCTGGTAGCAAGCGAGGGCTGTCCCTGTCCCACCAGCGCCGCCTCCTGGTCACAGTGATGTTGTGGGTGGTGGTGGTGGGGCGGTTGGGGTTTGTTGTTTGGAGTCTGGGGGTCTTGAACGTCCCTGCGGCTCGGTCTCACAGCTCGGCTGATTTCCGAGGAGCCCGCGGGCACGAGCGTCAGCACCTCGGACAGCGCCCAGTGCCCTCCTGCCGCCCCACCCACAGGATGAACCCTGGACCCAGGGAGCGCAACATCATTGGGCAGTTTTCTGTGGCGATGCTAAAAACTTAATTCATGGCTCGGCGCCTGTGGCTCAATCGGCTAAGGCGCCAGCCACGTACACCTAAGGTGGCGGGTTCAAATCCCCAGCCCAGGCCCGCCAGACAACAATGATGGCTGCAACCAAAAAATGGCCGGGCGTTGTGGCGGGCGCCTG
>CAUYQV010128239.1:0-85326 GCA_963574575.1 Galagoides demidoff | reverse complement strand
CTTGTACTTTTCACTTCTCTGGTCCTTTCAAAACCCTCACTGTCCTTCAGGCTTATCTTAAAACCTGTTAACATGCCTTCCCTTTGTATTTTGTTCTGTTTTTCAGTTATATGTGTAACATAAGCAAGTAAGTTTTTGACCTCCTTGCCCTCAGGGATGCTGTTGCTATGCTGATTTATCTCTACATCCTCTTGGCCCAACACAATATATTGAGACACATAGTAGGTGCTTAGAAGGTCTTCCTAAATCTGGTACATAGCTTTCTCCCACAAAGCTATCCTTGACATCATCTCCTTGGATCATCTGTGTTTTATCTGCTAAAAAAAAAAAAAAAAGGGCAGGGGGAGCTATGATCTTTGATCCTTTAAGCATCTATAATCTGGAAAATATCTTCCTGGATCAATTCACATCATTACCTGTATACCTTGACCACTAAAAGTGCCTCTTTGATGCTGGCCCTTCACATTATGCCCTATTTATATTCTTAAGGGGCCAATAGATGGTCCTGGAAAACATTCTATTGCTGATAAAATACTTGTACTATTGTCATGTTTCTATAATATATGAATCCAAGCAGTCTCTTAAACTGAAGATCAAACTGAGTTTGACTGATAATTGTATAAATGTCACTAATGTTTTTATTTTCTTGGAGGTTTTAGTTGCTTGTTCTTTGCAGAATCATAAGACGCTGGAATGATTTAATGTCAAGCCCACATGGCTATTCAAAGGAAAGATAAAAGATTATATTCTTCTGCTCTCAACTCCAAGCTGATCCACAAGTTAAATTTCTAGTCTGCTATCCACTCTAAACTATATAGTCTCCGCTGGCTGTGGTTTTTTAATGCTCATAAATCCCAAGGTTATAAATCTCTCAAATTCCCTTTTCTATAAGGTCATTTTTCAGATAAGACTTTAACCTTTGTAGACAAGCAATGCCTAGAACTGAGGTCATAACAATTTTCTTAAAGTCAACTCTGCAGAAACTCAGACCAAATCATGATATGTAGTTAATTTCCACAGTTGCATAAACATGCATAATAAATAAAGTAAGATATGGGATTTATTGAAGTAGATCATGCACTGGGCTCATTGTGGTAGACACCCCACAGTGAAACCCGACAGTGTAAGAGATGCTGTCTCCTCAGCATCTGGCAGGACCCTCTCAATAATGTTGAAATGGGCCAGGAAATTCCTAATTCTGTTCCAGGTGTGAAGTCTCATAAGCAGAGGCCTGAGCTCATCTTCAAAACAGGGAAAATTGGTTTGAGGCCTAAAATCAGCTCCCATGCTAGAGCCATCCATTTGGTCCCTAAGAAGCCCAATGCTACTATCTTCTTTTGTGTCCATCCAATTCCCTGGTAAGGAGGCAGTGCCCAGCCCTACCTCTCCCAAAGTGAAAAGAGAACTAAATTTGGAAGGAATCGGATTATGTTCTCATCATAATCCAGAACTACCAAACTTGGAGACTTGAAGCCAATTCTCCAGGCCCAAAGGTATTTAGCTTTTAAAGGAATTTTCTTTGATTTTCTTATATTGAATGGTCTTCCCCTCTCAGGCCAACTGTGGGAAGCAAAGTGGATGATAACTTTCTTTTCCTGGCTTACTTTTCCAAGCCTTTGGTCCCAGCTTCCTCTGAGAAGTCTTTTATGACCTCCCTTCACAGCCCCAACACCTGGTCAGGTGCTCCTTCTTCAGACTGTGGAATCACTCTTGAGTTTTGCTGTACAGAATTTGGATGTCCTGCTATCATTACTGCTTTCTGGTACGATTCCTCCCTGAGATTGTAATCTCCTTGAGGGCAGGGATGTATCTCTCACCACTGGACCTTCAGTGCTTAGCAGAGAACTTTGTTGTATTTTTTCCTTTTTTTTTTTTGAGACAGAGTTTCACTCTGTTGCCCTTAGTAAAGTGCTGTAGTGTAGCTCAGACCAACCTCAAACTCTTAGGCTCAAGAGATCCTCTGGCCTCAGCCTCCCAAGTGCCTCTAACTACAGGTGCCCACCATGACACTCAGCTATTTTTAGAGATGGGGTCTTGCTCTTGTTTATGCTGGTCTCGAACTCCTAAGCTCAAGCCATCTACCTGTCTCCACCTCCCAGGATGCTAGGATTACAGGCATGAGCCATGGTTCCTGGCCTCCAGAATGCACTTTTGAAAAATATTCAAATAAAATATTCTCCAACCACACTTTATTCTCCCTTTCCTCCACGCCCCAGCTTCATGATCTTAAAATGGTGGCAAAGGTATAAATGAAATCAGTTTAACATGCTCAGGAGCAGCCTTCATTGTGCGGTTGAGTTTCTAAGTGGAATTATCTGAGTCTTGAGTTTTCTTCACCTGATGGAGACTACAAGTAACCACGTCACTTCTTGGAGGGTCCTGTGGCCAGCACCTTGGCCTGTTTGCTGCATGGAATATTACCTGAGAGCAGAATCTGTTTGCTAATGCACCAGCAGGGATGCAGGCTTGAGCCGAGGTACTGAGACCCTGTGTTCACATGGACAAGGACACAGCTCTGAGAGGAGTGTGGGTATGAAATGAGGACGCCAAGGCTCTAGCCCTTGGTGCTTCCAGAATCACTGCCCCATTCTGGGGCTCAGTTTCTCCATCTGTATAATGGTTACAAGCTATGTTAGTGTTCTTCAAATTTATTTTTGCCTCATTTTGCTTGGTTTTTGACCACAAATAATTATTCAAAATGTAGCTTAAGAACTTTGTGTAAATAAATTTGAATGAACTGGGGGGGGAGGGGAATGTGGCTTAATTTAGAACAATTATCTTCTGGAAGCAGCAGCATGGAGCCCAAAGCTGTGCCCACTCCCCAGCACATACACACAACCTTCTAACTCCCTGGAACACAGTTTGAAAACCACAGTGCCATCTGGTTGATACTCCTGCTGTCCCTACAGCCTCTCAGCTGTGGTTCTTGTGACCTGTGGCTAAGGAGAGCAACTCCTGACTTGCCCTAGACGTATAGTGCCAAAATGGAAAAGTCCCAAGCAAACTGAGCTGAGTTAGCCACATTTCCTATGGCCTTATCAAACCATGTCTCCACACTCTGGGGGAGGGCTATATGTGGATGGTTTTATATGTGTGTCCTCTGTTTTGCTGTATGTCTCTATTTTTGTGCCACTACCATGCTGTTTTGGTTCCCATAGCCTTGTAATATACTTTGAAGTCTGATACTATAGTGCCTCAAGATTTGTTCTTTCACATAATACTGCTTTGGCTATTTGGGCTCTGCAAGGCCAGCAGGGTAGGCAGGACCCTGTGCCTTTTGTAGCAGGGGATGAGTTGAGCATCACTGAAGTCTTTTACCTATTTTCATGGTACTGTGCTAGGGGAGCCTTTTGAGAGGTTGATTGAATTGTCTTTGTTATTTTGTCCTTTCTGCCATCCTGTCAGTGACTTCCACTGCCTTAGGGAAAGGACAGTATGGCCAAAAAAGACAGGAAGCACTTGCCCATGGGAAAAGCCAGCACTTTGGACTTGCAAGAACCTGGGATTTTGGTTCTAAAATGTCTAAGGCACAAAGGACTCATCTACATACTTTATAAATAATAGGTTAAAAAATATGAAAAGCTGTATTCATTTCTGTTGTCTCTGTAACAAGTTACCACAAATCTGATGGCTTTAAACAATGATTATTCTTATGATTTTGGAAGTGAGAAGTTCCACACCAGTTGCACCAGGCTGAAATCAAGATGTCAGCAGGGCCACACTCCCCTAGGAGGCTAAACGGGAACATGTATCCTGGGCTTTTGGAAGGTACAGGACTAGGAGGGTACTAGTGGCTGCCTGCACTCCTTGGCTTGTGGTCTCCCCCTCCACCTTCAGAGTCAGCAGCAGAGCAACCTCAGATCTCTCACTGATGCTGACCATCATCACGTTTTCTTCCTCAGCTTCCATCAACAGATCCCCTTTTTCTCTCTGATTCTTCTCCTTCTCTCTTACCAAGATCCTTGTGATAACATTGGGGCTACTCAGGTAATCCAGAAACTTCCATCTCAAGATTTTTAATTCAATCACATCTGCAAAGTCTCTTTGCCGTGTGAGAGAACCTGTTCACATTTAGGAATGTTAGGATGTGGACATCTTTTGGTGGGGGAGATGGTTAATATTTTGTTTACTGTAAGAGACAAGAAATTTTGCCAACCTCATGTATATCTTCCAGGCTAGAGGAAGGGAAGATGCAGCACGTTATGAAAAAATAGAGGTTGAAGGGACTTGAATAAGAGGGCTTAAAGAGATAAGATAGAATAGATTGAGTCAGCATTCAGACCCCACCCAGCCTCAACTTGAGATACCACCTGTTCCCAATTCCAGAGAGCTGTGTGTGAGTCATGCCCAGGTTCACTCCCCAACTAAGAGTGCTCTGCCCAGTGTCAGTGACCAGGAGCCTCATTTGCCATCCTTGTAACTGATGTCCAGCAAGTGGCATGCCAGGAAGGAAAGAAGGAAAGGAAGGAAGGAAGGAAGGTAGGTCCTCTGCATCTATTTTGTTTTGGACTCGGAACATCTCCCAGATAATGGTGAAATGCTATTTTGTTATAGCATATTTGAGCTTTTAAATGAGGTGCGAAAGTTTTCATAACCTAAAAAATATTAGGTGTGTTTTTCCTTTTCATTTCTTGTTCTCCTGCCCACTCTGCCCCTTAAAACTGAGTCCTCTTAATGTGCTGTGTCTGACGCCACCGTGTTAGGACACACACAAAAAAGCAGGGAGCAGTGTGTGCTAAGGGCGCCAAAAGAGAAAATGTATAAGAGAGGTGTGTTAAAGTTTAACACACTATGACTCCTGGCCACTTAATTTTATCTTTTAACAAAGAGAAAACGATCAGCAGAGGCCACACATGAGAATGCATCTCGTATTAGCGAACCTCGGGGAAGAGCTCTCAGTAAGTCCAAAGTGCTAGTCTCCCGTCCGTAAGTCCAAGGTGCTAGTCTCCTGTCTTATTTTCCTTGAAATAAAAGTCTCAAATCAAAAGCATCTGTCCTTTTCCTTGTATATGTCAAAATGTAATTGGCAACGGTTGGGGTTTGTTGCCTTTATTGCTTTTAATAGCTGTATAGCCACTGATTGCCCAAGCTGATGGTTAATTTAATTTCTGTCAATACAATATTGGGGCTGTCTGCATATTCAGACCATGATTAACTGCTGCAGAGTCCATAACACTGGTGTTATTATTACTGCATTTAACTACCTCTCGGGAGAAGACAAATTAAATTATGTTGAAAATGCTGTTGATTATCATTACGAACTTATTTGTAGAGCACAATTACTGATCTGTTGTAAAATAAATCAAATTTTTTATCATCTTGGTGTAAATTAACTTTACTGTAGGAGAATGGAGACTGGAGCCTGAAAGAATGTGGGCCACCCTGTATAAGTCAACGGAGCACTGAATTAAAATAATCACACATGAACGTAATATTATATTTTAATAACAAGCTACTTCATGACCAAGAGTGCCTCGTAGATTACGGGATTGCAACAATAAAGCAGCCAGCACGACATGAGTCGTATGCTGTTGACTCAAACTCAGGTTGAGGCCGGGGGGATGAATTATTCCTGGGCTGTGACTCCAATTCAATCTGAAATCACCACTCGGGTAATTTAAGGAAGGCAGCTTTAAGAACACAATTACATTAATAGCTTACATGTGATCATCATTTAGCTCTTGCCATTCCCTTACAATTTACTAGGTTCTGTTCTACCATAATGCAAGTTAGGCCAAATCCATTGCACGAGATCAATAAGCCATAGCCTGTCACCTTTGCATCTGCAAGAAGAACCAAAGACACCAGACTTGCGGGCTGAGGCCTCTCAGACTCATCATCACATAATTAACTCTAACACGAAAGCTCGGTCTCAAGCTGCCCATTAAGTGCCAACAAAGGCAATAATATTGCAAGCTCCTTCCACTATTATTTTGAGCAATTTCTGCACCTTTAAATAACTAAGTAGATCAAACGGTTGAGTAATTTGAATAGGAAATATATACCGCAGGGCTCTTTTATTTAAATATACGTGGCTGTGTGGCACAGCAGAGCTAAAGACTGGGAGCTTTAGCAGAATTCACGTCCTTACCCTGCTGGGCCTCAGTTTCTTCCATTTATAAAATGGGGCTATTTTGGCTCTGTGATTTATCTGAGTGTAGTTTTTCAACACTGTGTAACAAACTACCATAGGTTTAGTAGTTTAAAACAACACCCACTTATTAACTTACAGTTCTATAGGTCAGAAGTCTGGGTGGGCCCATCTGGGGCTCACAGGGCTAAAAACAAGGGGTCAGCCTGGATGTGCTCTTCCTAGAGGATGTAGGGGAAAATCAGCTTCCAAGCTCATTCAGGCTCTCAGTAGAATTTACTCCATATTTTTCCATGTTTAATGTGCACTATTTTGCCCCTGCCCCCAAAATAAGAATACACATTATACATGAGTAGTATAGCTCAGGAGAGAGGGAGCCCAGCAAGCCTCCAGTGTGAGAGGGTCTGGGACCAGGTTGGAGGCAGCCAGAGCTGTCTCTGCTAAGTGCCACAATTGGAGGGGAGGGAGTTGGCAAGGTAGGCTGTGGCCCTGCTGGACAAGGGCTAAGGGCTGATGTCTGGACATGTGGGAAGGGACCAGGAGACCTGCACAGGCACCAGGAACCCACCTACCTGCCCACGGGCCAAGAGACTTCAGCAGCTCCTGTCCTGCTGGCCACATGTGTGGGTGTCTCAGCCACGGCCCCTGATGTGGTAGGGAGGAAAGGGCTCCCAGGAGAGAGGGAAAGGGCAGCCTTCACAGAGCAGACGGCTGCAGGAGGGCAGTGCACTCATTTACAATGGGAGTGTTCTCTCCCATATGTGTCTCTCCCAGCCGAGAGCCAGCCACTTTCTCAAGAGGTATTTTCCTGACATTTTGGGCTAAAAATATGACTGTGCATTATACATGGAAACTCATTTTACATGGCAAAATAGGGGAGTTCCTTGGGGTTGTAAGATTAGAGCCCCAGTTCCCTTGCTGTCTGTCAGAAAGGAACAGCTCTTGACAAGCAGGGGCCACTCTCAGAGATTCACTCTGTTCCCCTGCCCCAGCTCAGAACCAGCCACAGTATGTGGGATCTTTCTGTGCTCTAACTTTCCTTCCACCATCAGAAAAAAACTCTCCACTTTAGGGGACCCCAAGGAATAGATGAAGTCTGCCCAGATCATCTCACTATTTTCAGATCTATTGATTAGTAACTTAATTGCATCTGAAAAAGCCCTTATGCCAGGTGAGGTAACATTGTCATGGGTGTGATGGATTTGCCTATGCTCAGTGTCTGGGATTAGTGCAGAGAAGTTTGGGAGCCATCTCAGACGCAGCCTACGACACCGAGTTCACATGATTTGGTATTTTAGATGAAGCACCCTTATTTTCTTTAATTCTGACACCTTTCAACTGTGAAATCATTTTGATTTGGGAATGATCTGAGTTATTTATAATAATCATGGGAATAATAAAAAGAGCAGCTAATATTTACAGATCAGTGATAATTCTATTCTGCTGCTGATGCAATAAAGTGGGTTTTATGCAAACAATAACCCTATGAGGCAAGTTCAAGTTGTTCCCATTTTCCATAGATAAACACTGAGGACCACAGTTGAGAGGTTACCTGTTCTGGGTTATCTCGTCCATGTCAGGGTCGAGACCCAAACTTAGATTTCTTGAACTACGTTCCAAGTCACTGCTGGTTCCTCATGATACAGTCATATCAGATATTCTTGGTGAGGTTATACTCCTGAAACACAGCTTCTAATTCGCTCAGACTTGAGAATCCTGTTTCAATTTCTGGTTCTTTCCTCAGTCAGATGTGCCCCCCTCTTTGCTTCACGCTTAGATCAACTAAGCCACATACAAACCCCTTCATGAAGTATAAAGCACTCCCTGAAAATTCAGCCGTGTTGGCAAAGGCCCTTTTCCTCACAAGACTGGGCAGACAGCTCAGACAGGTCAGACACTGCCCCCACGCAGGTGGAGGACCAGGAGGTCCAAGGCCTCTCGCCTCAACTAGGTCTTGCCTTCAAATGGTCATCCGCCACCTGCCATCTCCTACTCCCTTTAGGTGGAAAATACTGTAACAACTTCTACTGTCAATTCCAGGAATATCAATATCAATGAAAGTTCACAAAATATATATATAAATCCCACACACTGAACGGAATTGTCAAGTCCAGAGAAGGTTAGAGTGTTGTTTTAATTGGTTTCTACAGAGATTTTCCAAGCACCTATTCTGTATATGACATTATTTTGCCCCAGTACAGGCTAAGATCCAACCAAACCATTGGCTCTAGCTGAAACTTGCATTCTTTTCTGCCCTCCACACATCTGGACATGCTGTTCCTGCCACTTGAAACACCATGTCCAATATTCTTCCCCAGGTGGACTCATATTCACATGTAAAAGCCCTTCCTGGCCTGCTACACAGAGTGAATAGTGAGCATTTCCTCCATGGTGCTCCTGTGGGGGGTTCTCAGCTGCATAACTCTCCTCATGGCCTGTTGTCACTGCTGGCTTTCCTAAACTCTGAGCTTCCTGAGAGTAGGTACCATGTCTCCTCACCTGGCAGAGAACCTGGCTCAGAGAAGGGGTCAGTAAGTGTTTGCAGAGGGGAAGCATGGAAGGAGGTAGTGTACACAGGGGTAGAGCCATGAAGTGGGGGAACAAGGAGGTTTGCAAGGGTGACCTGGGAATTTGATGTATCAGGGAGGTGCAGGTGGAGGCTGGAATGAGTGCGCTTCAGTGTAGGGGGTACTCTGGAGGAAGGATTCAAGGCAGAAGTATGTGGGGGCAGGACATAGCAAGTGTGAGGGAGAATCAAGAGGAGGCTGGAGAGATAGGCGGGCCTCTTGGAGGATGTGAGGAGTCTTTAATAGGTGAAGTGACTCCTTCTGCAAGATGGCAGTGGGAATGGACAGGAGAGGAGGTAGAGAGACCTGCTGAGAGGGGATGAAGTGTCACGGATACAGAAATATGTGCCTGGACTACCAAATTAGTGATACAGATGGAGAGATGCAATACTTTGAGATAAAACTGAGAGGAAATGGTACAAAACTAATGTATAATGAGAAAAATTGAACAGGTAAACTGAGAGCTGGGGTGCATATTGACCCAGAATGGGAGCAGGGAACTTTCTAGGGAGATACAAATACTTGCCATCCTTATTTGGATGATGTTTATACAGTGTGTACAAAAGTACAAATTTCCCATCCATTATACCTATAGATGTTACTGCATTTTTAAACCCCAGTTAAAAAACCCAAACAGGACATGGTAGTCAGTTGACTTTAAGGGCAGGAAGAACAGGATAATTTTGGTTTCTAGCTTGTGTCATTTACCTGGATGTTGGGACAAGGGCAAGTTTGGAGAAGGAGACTTCTTTCAGGTCGTCCCCATGGATGACCAATAGCCCAGTAGCTGCAGTCCTTCCTTGGACTGCTCCAGAGAGAAAGATGTAAACCACCCTACACAGTCCTCCAATTTCTAACCCTTCTCTTACCACTTTTTATCCCTTGGTCTTACTTCACTGACTCGACCTTCCACAAAAAAATGTTTGTAATGAGACTTGATTAGAGGAAGCTGTCAAGATAGAGTGGGCAGCATTGTTCATTATTCAAGTGGTCATTCACTTCTTCACATTCATTTGTACGAGTAATCCAGATATTATCCTGAATAAACTAGCCTTCTTGCAATCTAGGTAACATCAGTATAACCCATTCCAAGTCCTTGGATATCTAAAGCTCTTCCCAAGAATTTCTGAATTTCTATAAAGATTTTATTTTCGGGCTTTGATTTCACGCCACTTCCTCATTTCTGCTCCTTTTACATAGTTACAAGTGCTATTCCCCAGTACTCATTCCTAGGCTATTCAAAGGGTTGGAGTTTATACCTGTTAATTACAGAAGTGGGTTTTGGTTAACCTAAGCAAAAAAAGAATTTTTTTATTTTTGGAAAAAATGGAGAGAAACTCATGTAATAACACGAAGCCAGGAGATCCAGGCTCAGGAGACTTTGGAAGGAAGGACATAATCAACACCTTGCCACCAGAATAGATTCCTGGAAGTGCCTCAGTCACTGTGCCCTTGCCTTCATGCCACTGGGCTCCTACTTGCCAAGGGTAAAGGAGCCAACTTCCCCTTTCAGATATCTGGTTAGGTCCTATGAGCTAGGAATAAGAGAAGGGAGACATTTTCCACTCTGCGGAGAGGGTAACATGGCATTGATTCTCTCCTTTCTTGGGATTCCTCCAAACTAAAACAATAGTCCTACAGTGGACACAAATGGTCACGATACTTACCCAAAATACAAGGCAAGGCAACTCTGCTTCATAGACAGAACCTCTCCTAAAGAGGGATCTTGGAGAAGGGAATCATTATACACCACACAGCAAACACACATACACATAAAACATATATAGGTATATCCTTTGTTAATAATCCATCCTTCAAGTAACTGGAAGGAATTATCTCAATGGCCAGTCCTCTCCACAAAGCTTCTAGTGTGCAGCCATGTCATTGGCTCAAGTTCTACCCTCCCTTCTTTATATTCTCATCTCCCTCTTAAATATCACCTCCTTGGAGAGGTGCTCTGACCCTTAGCTAACACAGCTCCTCCCTGTGCTTTTCAGCCCCTGGTCGCTCTGTAAATTGAAATTAATCTATTTATACATTTTCATGTTTGGGGTCTGTGTTTTCCAGAAGAACATACTGCTAAGGTCTAGCAAGAAGTACGACCCAGGCATCATTCATTCTCATGCCTACTAGGTGCCTAGGAGTGAGAATTGAAACAGAAAGACTTGACTTGTCAGGAGGCACTAGAAGTAAGGCAGGGAAGAGATGAGGGAGGCTTGGACCAAGAGGTAGGGATGCAGGCAGCAGAGAGGGGTGGCTGTGGGTCAGTGTGAGATATAGAATAAATACGGGGCATGAGATAGAGGCCGAAAGAATAGCTCAACTCCCGTAGCAGAAATAGGTAAACACTGACAAAACTAATGGATGAACAAATGTGTGGCCATTTTAGGACAATGAGGGGTCACAAGTGACTATCTCAGAAGGAATCAGAAATCCTGGAGAGAGGGCCATGACTATTCCTGATTTTTTCACATTTCAGAACTTTTATTTCTTCCTCACTTTCGTTTTGTGGCTCTTTTGTTCTACAGCCAATTAGGAAGACTATGGCTCTTTCTTTACTGGAACTGAAAACCAGTGAGAGGAAAGTTGGAGGAAGTCATATGTCAATCAAAACCAGAAGAATGACAAGTGTAAATATGAGAAGGAGAGAAAAGAGATCATTTCTGAACTTGAGATGGTGCCTTGGGGCTTCTGAAGATGCTGTGTAATTGTCCAAAATGCACTTCATAAATTCAATATGCATATAATGGGTTAGCTTTTGCCACATTACATTGTGGCGAACACATCTCCCAAGTCTCTGGAGCTTACACTAACAAAGGTAGATTTCTCTAATTACTTTTTGGCTGCAGGGTCTGTGGCTTAGTTCCATGTACATGTCTTCTTCATTCTGGATCTGTGAAAGAATCCCCTTTTGGAATGTACTCTTGGTAATAAGAAAAGAGAGCCTTGCAGAATCATGCATTGGTGGCGATAGCTTCTACTCAGAAGAGGCATATACCTTGTTTATCCCCTCTGTTCACTTTACATTGACCAAAGCAAGGAATGTGCCCAGTCAAGCCTGATATTGCTGGAGGCTCTAGGAGGTTGAAAGTCACCTTTAAAAAGATATATCTACCTACATCTAAATCCAATGACAAGTATCCCTATAAAAAAAAGGGAAGAGGAGAAGACACCCCAAGGGGAAGGCCATGTGAAGACACAAACAGGGATTGGAGTTGTCTGTCTCCAAGTAACGTTAAGAATTGCCCTCAAACACCAGCAACAGGAAAGGAAGCATGGAATAGATTCTTCCTTGAAGCCTTCAGAAGCAACCAACATGTCCACAACTTACTTTCAGACATTTTGCCTCAAGAACTATCAGAGAGTAAGTTTCTGTTATTTTAATTTGCCCAGTTTGGCTATTTTTTTAGGGCAGCCCTAGGAAAGCAAACAGGATTATAATCCTCTTGGAGAATTACACAAACTATCCAAAGTCTTGTCTCTGTGTTAGAGCTGAATATTCTGGTGAAGCAGACTGGCCCCTACATCAAGGAACTCAGTTCCTGAGGTAACCATACCACCTGTCCATCAGAACATTGATTCTTGCACTGCCCTAATCATCTTGACATCACCAGGGGTGTTTCATCGGTGTACTGCTCTGCCTCTCTGACCAGGAGTTCCCAGTAATTCAACTATTCTTCTCCTCTTCTCATCTCTCCTCAATTAACTACCCTGGACTGAACCATTAAGGAACAGCCTGAAATTGTAACTTTAGCTTGGCCACTGAGAAACAGCCTGAGGCCATGACCTTGACCACTGAAGAACATTATGAGACCATGACCTTGGCTTGACCATGGAGGAACAGCCTGAGACCATGAGGAACATCCTGAGACCATGACCTTTAGCTTGACTACTGAGAAACAGCCTGAGATCATGACTTTGGCTTAACCACTGAGGAATAGCCTTAGACTATGAACTTGAATTGACTACTGAGCAATAGTGTGAGACTATGACCTTGACTACTGAGGAGCACCTGAGGCCATGGAGCTAAAGGCCCCTGACCTTAATGCTTCTTGAAGGACATATCTACCTCTAAAAAAGAATCATTACCACCATACAAAGCTGCACAGTTTGTACAACACAGAGCATGAACACTTCTCCTACCTGAGGGTAGAGCCACAGACAAGCTAGCTCTCAGCCCAGCCTCAGTGACACTTAACCAATTGTGTTATTATTCTCCAGGGCATGCTCTGAGTGGCCTTGTGAGGGTGCGAGTCAGTCAGATTAACTTAGCTCCCTGTCACAAATTGGAACTGATGCATCATTCATGTGAAAGCTGTATGTGGTAAAATATTTCATTTGGATAAATCAAGTGTGAACTGCAACTTTTTTTTGTTTGTTTTTTTGTCAAAGAAGACACCTCGGTCTTCACACTAGCTGTAACAGGTGTTGGTTGGGGTGATAGGAAGGAGAAGTGCTATGTTATATAACCTACTGGCTGTTTTGAAATCACAAAAAACTTGGTTCACAGAATTGAAGGAAGGAACCAAGAAATCAGGCTCAACCTACTCTTGTTTTCTCTTGGATATTAGAATTGTCACGTGACTGGAATCTGTGTTCAGCCTATTTGTGTATTTATTTTCTAGCCTTTCTCCTTTATTCCTGTAAAATCTTCTACGTGCTCCTACTTGGTTCTATGTGCCCATTTCCCTTGTTTACTCCAGCATATCCTGAGGCCTCAGTATAGATGCTGTTGCTTCTGCACTTTCTCCCCCAGTGCATGAAGACAGGGTTAGGTGCATCCACCCTGCCCTCTGCCCCCACCCCCCACCACCATACACATGCCCTGATCTGCCTCCTTTCACATGGCATTTCTAACCCTCCTGCAGTGACCGGCTTATCTCAACTATACTGGGCACTCTATGGTTTTCCCATTGTGTCCTCAGCTGATTAGCACATGGAGTCAACACACAGAGAGTCAACTTTCTGGGTTTTATGAATCAACTCCCAGATATTTCTGTCCCTCTGAAGACTGTGCTCTGTGAGAAGAATAGTTAATGGAGCACTTCTCTTCATCCACCATACAGAAACCTAACAGAACACCCTCAGGGTTGTTAGCCCTGACAGTGTGAAACCATTGGTGACCTGATCCCATCTCACTTCTTGGGAGAACACCCTTCTGGCCCAGTCCTGGGCCTGAGTCAGCCACTAAGAAGGCAGGCAGGAAAGATAAAGACCTTCGCTCCTGGCACCAGCTACGGGCAGATATATGGTAGAGCGGAGGTCAAGGCGGTGCCAAGACAACTTTCTGAAGAGCCACTTATTCGAGTACAGCCAGCTGGAGTTGGTAGGCACTTTCCTGAGACTCTTAAGACTTTTAAGGTCCCCTGACCAGCCCTCCCAAAGCCCTTGGTTCAGTGATGCTGCTGAGATGGGGCAAGGTGGCTAAGCTGCCTCTAAGCTCTCACCAGCCATTCAGATGGTTGTGTGAGCTTCTAATTCCTCATTCAAAACACCCCATATAGCCTTTTCTTAGGCATAGACGAGATAATTCTAAATTTTTATAGAATGACAAGGGCCCTAAAGTAGCTAAAACCAGTCTTGAAAAAGAAGAACAACGTGGGAGAAATCACTTTACTCACTATTAAACCTTCCCATGTCACTAGAGTGGTCAAGGCAGTGTGATATTTTCTAAGGAACAGACATCTAGGTCAATGGAACAGAATTGAGACCCAGAAATTAACCCACATAAGTGTGCCCAATGGCTCTTGCCAAAAATGCAAACACAAATCAATGGAAGAAGGGAAGCCTCTTCAACACAGGGATCTATAGCAATTGGACATTCATAGTAAAAGAAAATGAACCTTCATCTTAACCTCTCCATTTGTGCAAAAACTAATTCCACATGAATTATGAGCATTAAATATAAAAGTATAAGATTCTAGGTAGAAAAAAAAAAGTCTATAGGACCTACCTAGGGGCTAGGTAAAATTTTTTAGATTTGACATTAAAAATGTGAGTCATAAAAGGAAAATTTGATAATTATATTTCATCAAAATTATAAATTTTTGCTTTGTGAAATACCCCATTAAGAGGATGAAAAGACAAGGTATAGACCGAGAGAAAATATTTGCAGACTACATATCCAACAAAGGCCTAGATATATCTAGAATACTCTCAAAAGTCAACAGTAAAAAACAAGCAAATAATTTAATTTGAAAATGGGCAAAAGGCACGAACAGACTTTTTACTAAAGAGGATATATACAGATGGCAAATAAACACATAAAAAGAAGTTCACTGTCATTAGCTATTAGGAAAATGCAAGTTAAAACCATAAGGAGATATCACTACACACCTATCAGAACAGTTAAAATAAAAAATAGTCGCAACATCAAATGCTGGCAAGGATGTAGAGAAACTGAATCACATAAAAGGGCTGTCTGGAAAGTATCTAGCCATGTAATATGAAAAATTATATTATTTTTTCTTTCTAATTAGTTATACTTTCCAGATAGTTCTCAAATACATTGTTGGTAGGATTGTCAAATGGTACAGTCATTCTGGGAAATAGTTTGGCAGATTCTTACAAAACTGAACACAAACTTACCATACAATCCAGCAATTATACTCTTTATCTCACAGAAATGAAAACTTATATTGACACAAAAACAACATATATGTTGACAGCAATTTTATCCCTGATAGCTGAAAAGAACCCATATGGTCCTCAATGTATGAATGGTTAAATACACTGTGGTACATTGATATCATCACGGAATACTATTAAGTGATAGAATGGAACGAACTATTGATACAATGAAACAACTTAGATGAATCTCCAGGCAATTATACTCAGCGGAAGAAAAAGCCAATTTTAAAAGGTTACATACAATAGAATTCCATTTGTATAACATTCTTAAAATGAAAGAATTAGAGAAATAGAGACAAGATTGGTATAATAATTACTAGGTATGAGGGATGGTAGAGATGGAAGAAGGTGGTGGGAGAGGATGTGGCAGTAACAGGGCAACATGGTGTCTTTGTGGTGATGAGATTGTTCTAGATCTCAACTGCAGGGGCAGGTACACAGATCTGCCATTTTAAAAATGCATAAAAGTAAATACACATACAATACAAAAATGAATACAGACGAAACAGAAAATCCAAATAAGATTGCATCCAAGTCAAAGCCTCATTTGTGATATTGTACATAGTTTTTGCAGGATGTTCCATATACCATCACAGGAAACTGGGTAAAGGGTACTTGGGATCTCTCTGTATTGTATCTATGCTAAACATAAGAAGTTTAATTATTTATAAAAACCACTTCATACCCAGATTTCATGAATGACTGTTATTTTCCTGCCTAAATTCTAATTGCTATAAAAAGTTCCCCTACCCTAATACCTCAAAAGAGAGTCTTTAGTAGATATAGTTAAAAAAGAAAAATGGCTTTTCATCGAAATGAACCACATGCCATTAGAAAGTGATAGAATTCTTTGCTCACTCTTAGGAGTCTGCTAAATCCATACCATCAGTGGCAATGAATAAAAGACAGCAGCTGGTTTCTTCTCCTGGGCTGATGTGCTGTTTATTGCTACTGGATATTAAACATACACATACAGAAAAAAAGAGGAAAATGAAAAACTTAAAGAGGCCTTTTTCTATGAAAAGCAACAAAAAGTATTAGTCAATATCTGCCTGATGCAAAACCCCAACATTTTGATTCTCATTTCTCTGTGCAAAATCTACTAAGACGCACAATGGATTTGAGCAAAGTATAGATTAAAAGCTGACTCTGAACTGTGTGTAGAAATTTAAATTGGATTTCTTTATGATTTAAGGCATGTTAGGTCATTCATAATTCATCACAAGTGCATCTTCAGTTAATGTAGTAAAATCAGCACCTCCCAGCCTTTTCTATAATATGCAAGAAAGACGTGTTTCATGTTTGTTAAGTGGAGGAGCAATATCAGAGAGGAAGGAATGTGCATGGATTTGCACGTGTGTGCATTTATATACACACACACATGTGGATAGATAATGCAAACTAACACAGGCCTGCGACCCCCAAACCTTCCCCAAATCAGCATGAGCTGAGATAATCAGAACCAGGTGGGTTTAGGACTTCATATTAATGTCAGTTACTGTTCAGTCATGATCTGTGTGTATTTTTGTTTTCTTAGGACAAGAAATGTGGTGTCTCTGGATGTATTATGGATCTCTGGGACTCATCCCAGAATTGACAGGGTTTACGCTATCAGGCAGATGGGAGGCCTGAACAACAGAAAGAGAACCAGGTTGGTGAGGAGTCCCCGATGGGCTCTCAAAGCTTCCTGTCCACATGTCTAAGACATCACCTGTGACCTATGTTGTAGTTGTTGATCACATGTATTTCTTCCCCAGGTGAACTGTGACTCTTCAAAAGCACAAGCCACGTCTGTAAAATCTCTACATTCTTGGAACTGAGTATAGAGTTAGCCTGGAATTATGGCTATATACATGTATTGAATGATGCTTCTTGATTTCTAGTACACTGAGCTTTATTTTTATATAAATAACATCTTATTTTTTAATTATAATAATAGTACTGGTTTGTTCTGATTACTCCTTGTCCCTCCAGATCCACTGTGCTTTTTTCTGACTTGTCCGTGCCCATGGAGGTTGACCATCTTGATTAGGTTACCTAGGCATGGGTGCCCCTGGATTCTGATTGGGTTTTGTTAAAGGGATCCATCATTCATCATCTCATTCATCATTGGAAGATCAGATGCAAAAGGAAAGAGAAGTGGATTACTTTGCTCTCTCCTGACAGCTTTGGCGTACTCACTGGGCTTCGCTACCACAGCTACAATATTGCCCTCCACTTGACTCTGGGAACATGTTCAGGCCCAAGGGTACTAACAGCTCCCCAGCGCAGCTAATCAGTAAACGTGTCACTGTCCCTCACTAGGTCCTTGGTGGTTAATGGGACTATTTGCCAACACTTGGATTCTTTCTTCTTGGCACCGGGAAAGAGTGGGCTTTCTGATTCTCCATCATTTTATAGGACCACATGAGCATTCCTTACACATTTATTGGCAATACAGACATCCATCACTAGATCTTTCTTCTTTCATCTCAATGACCAGAAACATTCTAGAGAGAGGCTGTTCCACTAGTCAGGACCCCAGAGAGAAGGCCAAAAAAGAAAAATAAAAAAGGTATGTGAAACAGAACATAATAATGTTTACTATATATGTAGCATCAGCAAGAGGAAACTGAGATTTGGGGAGCTGTTTCTGTAGTATTATCTTACTTTCACGACAAATAACAACAGACTTAAACTTGAACCCTAAAAGCAGTTACTTCACTGAATCCTTGTCAGTTAATCTTTGAGAATGCCATCTATTCCTTGCTGAGATTTTCAGTAATAATAGCCCATTTTAGGACAATGTGAAAAGCACTGAAAAATACACATAAGCAAATAAAATAATCATAAACGTCACTATTCAGAGATAACAACTATAAATATTTTGACATTGGTATGTATGTGTGTATGTAAGGGTGTATGTGGGGAGAATGTATGTATGTATGAGTGTATTTATGCATAATGGAGGTTTGAGATCAAATTAAAACGAATGCCCTTACAATTGCTTCCAATAAAATGAAAATTTAGAAAAGTAGTGACAGTAAATTTAGCCAACACAGCTTTGACCATTTTTAGTTGAATTGATTAGTGTGATTGGTGCCCCAGAGACAAGCAGCCAAGCAGGGCCCAAACCACAGTGATCTGATGGCCATTTCACTGAAGCCTTTTTGTTTGTTTGTTTTGTTTTGTTTTGTTTTGTTTTGTTTTTCCCTTCCTGGCTTTACAGTGGAGAAAAGAATGGAAGAAGCTTTGCCAAAGGAAAATAAAACATCCAACCCCAGGGGAGCCAGGCACAATGGCTGTGCTGGTAGAAAACAAGCCCAATGATGTCAACAAACAGAAAAAGAATAAGACCTGTCATGAAGATGGAATTTGGGAAAGGTCTGGCTTCCAGGCATTTTATGGTAGCAGCTAAAAAGCAAGGCTAATTCATGTGCATTGCCACATGCACTCCTCATGGAGCAACCCTGAGCATGATGTGTAGGCTGATGTTTCCATAAAGCCTTATGCAGCCAGCCTAGCTCAGCCCAGGAAAAGACAGTTGCTGTGATCAGAATGTTTGTGTCCCCACAAATTTCATATGATGAGATTCTAGCTCTCAATTAGGAGGTGGAGGTCTTTGGGAGGTGACTGGGTTATAAGGGCTCTACCCTTCTGAATGCTATTAGTGCCCTCATAAAAGGGGTACCGCAGAGAAATGTTGCCATTTCCACCATGTAAGGACACAGCAAGATGGTGCCTTCTATGAACCTAGAAGTGACCCAGACATCAAATCTGTTAGTGCCTTAATCTTGGATTTCCCAGCCTCCAAAACTGTGAGAGATGAATTATTACTGTTTACATATTATTTATATATTATCGTTTATACCCAGTCTATGGTATTTTGTTTTATCAGTCCAAACTAATACCACTCCGGATTGATATATACAAGACCAGAATCTAAGTCCTATTCAGTCTCTATCTGGGTAGTACTTACAAAAGTTAAAAGAGTTAACAAGGTCACAAAATCATTGAGAGGTATGAAATTCAAACTCTATTCTCTTCAATCCCACAGGCCTCAGTTGACTCACTGAGCCATGCCAACTCAGGGAGCAAAGGAGCTGCAGAGAGAAAATGGTCCTACCTTTCCTAAACAGAATCTTTAAAAAAGGATAAAAACAGACCTTCAAACTAAGATGGAAAAACAAACTGATTTTTAAAAAATAAAAAAAAAAGGACAACTATCATGAATAGCAACCTCATTGCTGAATATCACAGATCACAGAGGACCCATGAATGATAAATGATGTCCTAATTCTCAACCTCTGTAGTAATCACAAAACTGTAAATTAACATTTTATAAGAGATAATTTAATATTGACCAGAGTAAAATTAAAAATTATGGTGCTGCCATCTCCTCTTCTTCCTCACTGTAGCATGAAATGACCTCTGCTACATAGTGGCATAGGTAGGTAGGAGTGGCCACTTGCATGAGTTGCAGCTGAGCTTTACACGAAGCAATGGGTTCCACCTTCAGGCACTGTGGATAAAGACTGTCTTATCTTCTATATGTACATAGAGATGGTGACTCTCAAAGTGGCTGTAACAAACAAGTACTAAAGAAGGATCAGCACAGTGGCTCACACTTGTAACCCTAGCACTCTGGGAGGCCAAGGTGGGTGGGTAGCTTGAACTCAGGAGTTTGAGACCAGCCTGAGCAAGAGCAAGACCCCATCTCCACCAAGAAAAAAAAAAAAATAGAAAAACTAGCCAGGCATTGTGACAAGCACCTATAGTCCAGGCTACTCAGGAGGCTGAGGCAAGAGGATCTCTTGAGTTCAGGAATTTGAGGTTGCCGCAAGCTATGATGACCCCATGGCACTCTACCCAGGGCAACAAAATGAGACTCTGTCTTAAAAAAAAAAAAAAAGTACTAACACTGGCAGAGCTGCCAATCAGCTTAGATCCCTGAAAGACTAGAAGGAATAGTTTCCCCTTATCAGGGACACCTTGGACTGTTACTGAGTGAGAAATAAACTATTATATCTGCATGTGTTACTGTAGTCTATCCCTCCCTCATGAACACAGAAATGTGACTGACAATTTGGAGGACTAAGATTGTCATAGAGTAGAGCTAAAGATACATATACTTTATGACCAAGAAATTCCACTTCTACTTTCTAGAAAAACAGTCACATGTGTGCCAGGAATGTCTAAAACTCCTCAGACAGTATTTTTTTTAAAGTAAAAACTGAAAATAATCCATCAACAAGAGAATGGATAAATATGTTGTGATAAATACAATGTAAATATATGCATTTGTATGTGTGTATCTATGTGTGTATGCACATATGTATTTATGCCACATACATATATTCTACACATATATTGCATAGTTTCTTTCTAAAGACAACTGTTTTTTTTTTCAGTATTGTATTTGGAAAGTAGCTGCTCTAAAATTAATCTGTTTTGCTGTAAAATATTTGGTTGTGTATGTGCTTATGTGTGTGTGTGTGTGTGTGTGTGCATGCATGAATCTTCAATCATAACCATGAGAAAAGTGCAACTTTAAAAACAATTATATGCAGTATAATGCCCTTTATATAAATTTTAGAATCATGCCAAATTTGAACTCCCTATGGATCAGGAAAAAATCACTATGAAGACAGACAGGAGACTGACAAACACAGAATCCTTGTGGTTGTTTCCTCTGGGGGAAAGAACGGGAGTGAGAACAGGAAGGGTCACAGACAGGAATCTAACAGGACTGGTGATCTGCTAGTATTTAGAGTGTGAACCAACTGGCACTGGTTTTTATCATTATTCTATAATCTTTATATATGCTTCATGTATGCAAGGTCTGACAATTAAGGTCATGAATTCACTCTAGAAAAAGTGCTACATACCTCATTGCTGAATATCATGATGGTCACCTTTGAAGTACTTACTCCCTTTGGGAAACTATGCACTGACACCAACACCTAGTCCACCCTTCACAGAAATTTTGGAACGATTTTTCTGAACGGCTGTAAGAGCTGTCGTTATTATTACCCTTGATGTCTTAAGTGTGATCAAAATGTCTTCCTTTATCTTCAGATAAATAAAAAAGTTATTAGAAGTCAGATCAGGTGAATAGGGAAAGTATTTCAATACAGTTATTTGTTTACTGGCTAAAAACTCCCTCACAGACAGTGCTGTTTAAACTGGTGCATTGTTGTGATGCAAGAGTCACACCTTCTCATGCCAAGATTTTCAGTTAAGATTTTCCTGTTTCTTTATCCATGTTTACTTGGTTTTCTATGCTTTTCACAGTCAGCTGACAATTTTGATGGATAATTCAATGAATTTTACCATGTTCTCATCAGTTCTTCTTATTACTGGCCACATTGACCTGTCTATCAGTAACACTTTCTCTCCCCTCTGAAAAACATTTAGCCCATTCATACACTGCCATTTGCTTTATGGCATTCTCTCCATAAACTTGGACTAACAGGTCCCTGATTTAACTTCCACTCTTGCCAAGTTGAACAAGAAATTTAATGTTTCTTCATTGTTCTAATTCAATCACTGACATTCTCATGACAGCACACAAAAACACAGAATCATAATGAACACCACACAGCACCACATGTGGACATGAACACAATTATGAGACACTGATATGCTAAGGTTATAAAACCTTACCGAATTGTTTGCACAGTGCTACCAACCTATGTGCACAGTGGCAAGTTCATGAACTTAATTGTCAATACTTATAATCTTAGATGAAATACCCAAAATCAGAAATAATAAAACTAGAAAGAGTGACACACACACTTATACACAAGATTGGATGGTCCAAGGCAGAAAAATTTACAAAGCAGGAGGCTATTGTCCCAGAGGAGGGAGATGGCAGAAGATGAAGAGCCAGAGATCTGCAAAGAATATGAGGCTGCTGACAGAGTGGGTGTGGGTACAGAAGGAAAGTGTGTCTGATGACCACTCCTAAGGGTCTGGTCTGTATCCATAGATAAATGTTGGTATGATTCAGTGCTCAAGGAAATACTAGGGGAGGATAGATTTGAGATCAATGTGAGAATTATTCGTGATGACCATGAAGCATGAATGGAGCTGGACAAGCAGGAACATGAGACTCCAGTGAATGAAGTCACCTTCCTTATTTCCCTCAGAGACAACAGAGAATGAGGGTGCAGGGTGGAGAAGTCCACCCCTCTACTCTGAGGTACTTCAGATTTGAGAGAAAAAATAACAGAAGAAAGAGTAGAGGAAGGGAATGAAAAAGAAATGGGCTGGGAACTGCATTAGTCCACACAGAGAGGAGAGGAACCGAGTCCTGGAGAAGAGGTGAGGATGGAGGAATGGCTACTGGGGAGGGAAGGCTCCAGAGAGCACCAGGAGTGTGGACAGGAGGTTGGGAGAGCTGCATCACAGAAAGGAAAGCACAGTTTGGGGTGGCCAGGGAAGGGGAGGTTGACTTGGAGCATTGTCTAGTGTAAATAAGAATGAGGTCGATGGTGGAGGTGGGCACAGCAGTCTGGGAAGGGCTTCCAGGAGCTGGGCAGGGCTAGCTTGGCTGGGGAAACGTGCTGATAGAGATGGCTGTGGAGTCTGTTTGCCTGGACTTGGGTGTAGCCTACCAAGAAGTACTAGACTCCATGGCCTGGGATGGAATTTTCCCTGGAGGTCAGCAGAGGTATGGCACACGGGGCTATGGACTCTTTACAGAAAGGGCTTAGGGATGGAAGGAGAACAAAATTGATGAACCCCTGCCCTGATGAAGCTTGTCTTTTTCATAAAATATCCCCACTCTCTCACTTTACAACTGGGGAAACTGAGAATCGGGACAGTTAGCAGCCTTGCCCAAAGCACCCAACTGGAAGGCAGCAAAGATAGACATCAGGCTTCCTGAAGCCACATTACACCATCCAGCCTCATACAAAGTTTCTAAATAACCGGATACTTTGTCTGGGCAAATGAGGCCATCACGCCTGCCTGTAGTCTGGGAACACGCAGGAGGCATCTGGAATTCTATTTTGGAGCGCCATCCTAGAATGCCCTTCTGTCATCCATCGCCACCTTCACTACGCCGGAGATGCTGACATTTATATTTTTAAACTCTTTTTGTCAAAATTAATGCTATCATTCTCAGGTGCAGGATCCTACCCCATGGAACACCTGCAGAAACAGGAATAAATTGTAAACAAAACAAAAAAAAAAATCCTGGTATTACATAAGACATTAAAATTGGAACAAAAACATGAATTTAAACCAGTCAAATTCCATGCCTAATAGCAAATGCTGAACAAAGGAGAAACCCTTTCTCTATTCAAAGTCTTTCAAGAACAAAGGAAATTGTCCCCAAATAAAGCCATAACCTAATACCATATTAATAATAACCTTGCATTTGTATAACCTTCTTAACTTCACAAAGCAGTTTTACATCTGCTATCTTTGTGGGGAGCTGACTTCAGGCACAATTGTAGTTATTAAACAAAACCAAGAGTTTATTATAAGGTTATTTTTGAACAACCACCAATCTACCTTCCACACTGAAGCCTGAGTTCAACTTTTTCAAAAGCAGTTCTGTTCAGATCACTTCTGGGTTATGAAATATTTGACTCCTCCTCTTTGGCTGCAGGAGGAGGAGAGAATTTCCTAATGTGACCTGGAAGATTTTGGCATCCTCTTCTAATATTTTATCAGCCTTATTTTTCCTTGCTTTCTGGAAATGAGTGTGGCAGGAAGGTTAAGAATGCTGAGATGGCCCCCAAGTAGATCTGGGTTCCCTGCCTGCCCAGTGGCCTCTGCAGCCCTGTGCAGTGGAGAATGGACTTTCCCGGGGGGCCACCTCGAGTCATACATCCACTCAGCAGCCATTTCAAGGAGGATCAAATGAAATGTGACATACTGAAGAAAAGAGCTTTACCTATCCTCAGCCTCCCAAGGCCAAGTCTCTCTGGGAACAAAATCAGCAGCTGGAGGTGGGGGAATCAACTCTGTTTTTTTAACTTAATTTTTTAAAAATCATAACTGTATAGATTTATGGTATACAATGTGGACTGCTTCAATCAAACTAATTAACATAACAACACCTCACTTTTGTGGTAAGACATTTATAATATACTCTTAGTTGTTTTGAAATGTACGCTTGCATTGTGTACATTAGGTGACATCCCATCAAATACCCTCCCTCCATCTTTCATGTTTACCTGGATGGGGTTGGAATATATTCTTCTTGGTAAATTGTCTCAAGAATGGGGGAAAAAAGTATCCAATATAATACTTGATACTATTATGAAACCAATATATAAACACTTACACATTTATACAAATGACAAAACACAAAGATAGCCCAGAATCAATTCTTACCAACTTGCCCCACCAGCTGGGCCAGGAGTTCCACCGCAGAGTCCTATGGGAGTGGTCTATTAGCCCCAGTGCTCTCACAATGCCAGTGGCCGTGTTATATTGAGAGGAAACAAACGTGGAGAAAGGGGAAGTGATCTGCTCAAGGTCACACTCTAACGGGCCCTGACAGCAAGACTTAAGCATTCTCTCCAGCATTCAGTGCTGCTACTCCTTAAATGTCTGCCCTACGCAGCACTTTTTAAAAAGCATGTTTATACACACATGCTTACACACACACTTGCACTCATATGCATGGGCCACCACCACACCTGGCATTCATGCACATATCCTCTGGGGTAGAATTTGACCCAGGGACATCAAGAGGCCAGGGATGCACTGGAATCTATTTAAATCATCTTGGAGTTCCTTAGGCATCAGTCACAGGATGAAAGTTTGAGAATCCCTTCTTAAGGACAAGGAAAGTCTGACACAGCAGAAGTTGGCCCATCCCCAGGTAGTGGGATTTGCAGGCCAACAGGAATGATCTTCCTGACAAGACTTTCCACTGGAGGACTCCCTGTGCCTTAAGGTGTTTCTTGGGGAAAGTGGGGCTCCTTTCAGTTCTTTGAGGAAAAGGGTACTGATAACTGGCTTCCAAGGGGCAACGGCATGGGCTTCTTGCCAGGTTAGGAAATGGGAGGTCTGTGAAATTGAGCCCAAGGACACATATGTGTGTCTCATATGTGCAGGAAGTTGGATACAAACACTGGTTCTAACCTCAGTTCTCCTCCACCAGGGGACTATGTCCCCACTTACTCTCCAGGAGAAGAAGGGCCAAAGGTATCACAGGAAGGATGGCTACAAAGGGAGCCTCGAGTCCTCAAGGAATTAGTGTAAAGGAAGAGCAGGGCTGGGACCATTCTCTGTCAGACCTTAGAGCGTCCTCTGCAAATGCGAACAGCACCGACCACACGGAGTCTGGAGATTCCAGTGGGATCACACAGGAAGAGGATCTAGCACAGTGTAGGGCACCAGGTAGGCTCTGTGGACATCAACTCTTGTCCTCAGTGGACATCCACTCTTACTACAAGAGGCATCCTCCAGTGCCTCTTGTAGCTTCAAAATCTCTGCTAAATATGTGGAAGTTGCTAATGGCCTGGATCAGGCTGTACAAACTTACAGGGCTCAACCCGGCCTTATTATCAAAGTAAAATCACAGTATCAGCCATAACGCGGCAATGCACTGATGTGTGTGTTGCTCCAAGTTTTCAGCTTGTTTCAGCAGCTCACAGGGTGTGTGAAGCAACTGCTATTCTTCCTATTTCCCTGATGAGACCAAGGAAGCAGAGGGATGAGAAGGGACTTGCTTAGGGCCCCACCATCGGTAACTGACAGAGTCAGAAGTCAAAACCCAACTATTTTCTTAATTAAATACTCTATTTTGGAATAACTTTAGATATATTGAAAAGTTGCAAAAATAGTACAGTGTTTCTTTGCCCAGTTTCCCCCACTGTTAACATTTTGCATTACATGGTACATTTGTCAAAACTTCGACACTACCGTAGCTGAATTGCTGTTAATTAAACGGCACATCTCATTTGGATTTTGCCAGGTTTTCCCACAAACGTCCTTTTCCCATTCCAAGATCCATCCAGGAGACCACCTTGCACTTACTAATCAGGTCTTCTTTGTCCCCTCTGGTCTGGGGTAGTTTCTCAATCCTCCCTTGTTTGCTCATAATCTCCACAATTTTAAGAAGTACTGATCAGATGTTTTACAGAAAAAAATCTCTCAATTTGGAAAAGCAAAGGCTTAGACTATAAGCTGTTTCTCATTCACTAACCCACAGCTGTCCTCACTTAATGCAAAATTCCATGATGCAAAAATTTCACATAAAACGACTCTGGTATCCCTCAACTCTGAGCCATCAAGAGAAAACCAGAGCATCCTGTTGTCATCCCCTCTCTCCTCTAACCCCAAGGGGACCGTGGCTAGCTGGCTCTGTCCAATAGAACTTTCTGCAGCGAGGGTTTATATTTTCACTGTCCAATATGAAACCACTGGCCGTATGTAACTAGGAGCACTTGTGTGGTTAGTATGATTGATAAATTGAATTTCTAATCTTATTTAATGGTGATGAATTTAAACAGTCATTTGTGGATAAAGGCTACTCTAGGGAAGACGGTGTAGGGCTGGACAAACCCAAAGTTAGTCCTTCAGAATAAAGGAAGCATTGAGAAGAATGCATGGCCTCAGTCAGACCAGTCTTGCAAAGAAGAACCTGCAACGATGAACATACTGGAAAGAACCATAAATCCTAGAGCTGGGGGGCAGGGAAGGAAATTTTAGAGCCGAGGGTTTCCCAAACTGGGTTCCCTGGAGACCTAGGTGCTCCACAGGAAAGAGGAAGAAGGTACCTCGGGTCGAAAGAGGTATTTGTGTGGTGATATGCTTCCCACCCTTGGTCACATTCTTCTAAGCCTCCTCACCCACAACAGCCCTGCTTATATGTACGAAATAGGGTAAGTTAGTAGGAGAACAAGCAAACAGCATTATCTTATGATTTGGGGAGTTCCTTTTATTTACGTATTTATTTGGCCAATTGTGGACTTGACAAAAAAGACTGAAGCAGGTCCTCCTGCTCCTCCTCTGACCTACCCACTCCACCCAGGAATGTGAGGCCAGAATTGGTTGGGAATTTCCTACACCGTCATTAAGACCAGATAAGCATTCATTCGAGAAAAATACTTTTGGCAGGCACTGTTTATAGATTATCCAACAACTGTTTCCCTATTTCTTTCTTTCAAGGAGAACTCCAACTCTATCTAGGGTGGTGCTGTGCCCACCCTCAGGTGAAGAATGAAGATGGGTCTAAGGCAGTCCTGGAATCCACAGTCCTCCTTAGCAGGTACTCACTTTCCCAGCCTCCCTTGCAGGGAGGGATGGGCAGATGACCTAGTTCTGGCCAATGAAATTCAAGGAGAAATCTATAGAGAAGGATTCTGGGAAAGACATATTGCTTTTCAATGACAGAAAACCGCATATGCTTTTCAACCATAGAAGCAAAGATGTGCTTATCACTCTCTCACCTTAAATATGAACCTGATTCTTGGAATTTCAGCATCCGTTTGGCAAACATGAGAGGACATCTATGAGAAAGGAGGGAGCCAAGGACTGCAGAGCAGACAGAAGGATCCTGTAAATCTTTAAGCTACTGGGTGACCCCTACTATTGCCTATCTCTAGCTTTTTATGAAATGATATAGGAAATGTGTGTTTTAAAACATCATTAAGCAGTTTCATTTTACTAGCAGTAAGGCACATCTGCTCTGTTTTGAACTTACAAGGAATATGTTGTTGGGAAACTGTTCTGAGGCTAAGAGCAAGTTTGCAAACCATGGCCTGAGCCAACCTTCTCTCTTTATGGTGATTTACGGGGAAGAAAGATGCTTACGGAAGTGACTCTCAAAAAGTCTCAGCAAGTTAGTTGGTAGAACCAAACAAAGAATAATCACCTCGTACCATTCTATACAGTGTTCATTCAATTTAACTCAATAAATAAAAGATTATAGCAAACAGCCTCTATTTTTTCTGGTAACCCCATCTGCCAATCTTTAAGGTGGTTCCAGCCAGAAACACAGGTGGAATCTGGGATCCCCAGGTTTCACAAAGCCCAGGCTACAAAGGGTCCATTCACCAAAAAGCAAAGGGGTTACGTACAACTATCCTCATTCACTCAAGGAAATATGAACTTGAGAATTTTTTTCTCTGCTTTAACAGGAAAAGTAAAGCCACCGTCATTACATACACAGGAGATCATTTTCAAAATGATGGAGACAGATTTTAGAGTCCTTCAGAATCTCTCTTCCTGTAGAAAATTAATTTGGCCTACTTTGTTGGCAAGAGATATTTGGAGGGGAGCCAAGAAATGTATGGCAATTAATCAACGGGAAATAAAATAAACACAAATTGCAGATTCTTGTCAGAAAGTGAATGTCCTGATGTCTTGCTTTTTAAAGACAAACTTGTTTCCTAAGTCAAATGGGCAATCCTAGCTTCTGTGGTCAATGTTGGCCACATAAGACATGGCAAGTGTCATAACCCAGCACCAACTACTCAACCGGAAAAGGAGGCAGAGGAGAGTGAGAGTCCTGAATGGAGAAGTGAGTGCTCAGCTCTGGATGCTCAGCAGTTGTGCCAATGGCCTTCAGCCTTCTATGACTTTACCCACCCAAGAGTCAGCTCTGGACTCCCCCAGTCTGAGGCCTGACACCTGCTCTCCACTGTGGATATTCAGCTCTCACCCGGCCTTGAACCCATTCTCACAGGTCAGGAAGTATACAAAGAGCCACATCCCACACCTATTAGGGCCCGCAACACAACCTAGTGGCTCTGCAGTCAGAGGGACCTGGGCTCATTCATGAGCTGGGTGACCTTGGGCAATTCCCTTATATCGCTGACCCTCAATTTTCTCATCAACAAAATGGCACAATAATTCCTTCTGTGTAGTTTGAGATGAGGATTAGATGAAGTGAGAAAGGCCTGGAAAATAGATAGTAACTCGATAACTCAGGATTAATTTCTCCCAGTTCCTACCCAGTTGTCTTCTCCTCTTTCCCCATGGAAGCCTGACTGTTGATTCTCATCTTAGCTCCATGCATCAAGGTGAATACACCCAACTGGATGTAAGGATGACCAGAAATTTCCCCTCCATCTGGTTCTCTGAAGCCTGCCTGAGCCAAATCCAGATTGGCGGAGAACCCCAGTCATGAGCGCAGGCAGGCCCTGCAGCGTCTGTGATCCAGAAGTCTCCCCATCTCTCTTTTGCCCAGACAGCTTTGTTCTAGGCCTGAGGTAAAAGACCCCATGGAAAATGCTACAACTGTGCCGTCCAGTATGGTCACCATGGACCACAAATGCATTTGCACACTTGCTATATGCTGTAAGTATAAAATTAATAGCAAATTTTGAAAATATAGTACAAAAAATGAATAAAATAACTCACTGATGAATTTTATATTTTGTCATATTGAATCAACATTCACATATACTGATTTAAGTAAAACGTTCACCTCTTTTCAACACAGCTAGTGGGAAGTTAAAAAATTTAAGTATCCCTTACTATACTTCTACTGGGCATTGACATACAGGAAAAGCTGCAGTGGCCCAACAGTGTCCCCTGTATGAGCTTTCCAGAGCTGCTATAGCAAATTATCCCAGACTTTGCTTAAAACAACCAAAATGTATTCTCTCAAAATCTAGGAAGTTGGAGGTCCAAGGTTTGGTCAGGGAGACTCTGTTGCTTGCATCTTCCAGTTTCTGGAGGCTACCAGCAGTCATGGGCTGTGACCATATCACTTCAGTCTCGGCCTCTGGCCTCATGTCAGCATCTCCCCTTCTGTCTGTGTTCTCCTCCGTGTGTCACTTATAAAGTAATCAACCCTGGATTTAGGGCCCACATGGATAACCTAGGGTGATCCCCTCGTTTCAAGATTCTTAACTTAAAAGTACATCTACAAAAATCCTTTCTCCAAATAAGATAACATTCATTGGTTCTGGAGATTCACACGTAGACATATCTTTTTGGGTGATGGACTATCAACTCCCTCCACCCACCACCTTTTTGGGTGTTGGTGATAAACCCCACCCTCTAACGGGTTGAGCCAGGTGATCTGAGGGCAGGTACCTCTTCCCTACTGCATCAATGGATCACCAACAAGGTGAGTCCAAAACACCAAATGTCCAGGATCAGGAGGGCCCAGCTGAATATGTGATCTGAACTCTGTGATCTTTCTTAGGGTACTTTCATCCAACAGTCCTGTTCTCCAACTATAGGCTGTACACTGGACCAGAGGGGAGTTTGCCACAGTCCTTATTCCCAGGGTGGCATCAGCCTTCCTGGTTTACATTTCTGATCCTTCATTCATTGCTTAAAAAATAAGTAAGATCAAATTTACGGAAATAGAAGGAATATGAAATGTTTTAAATTGCTCTGAGTAAATGCCAAAGCCAAAAACAGACATAATCTAATAATGCATGCTTGCCCCTGTTGTATAAGAGAGTACATATAAGGTATGTGCATAATGGCTCTTTGCTGAGCCAGGACCTTTGCAAACGTCATTATCTTAACTTAAAAGTCTTTTCTCTTTATTCCTCATAAGACTTCTTTTCTCTCTGGCCTCAGCTTTAACATCTGCTCTTTAATGAGACCTACTCTTTCCATCAGATATGAAGTAACTGTCTCCCCTCGCGCACGCACACATACACACACACACACTCACGTACATTCAGTGTCTTACTCTTTCTCCCCTGCACTATTTTATGTGCTTGTGTACTTCTGCTTTGTCTATCTAAGAGCAACATAACCTCTGTGAGGCCAGACTCGTTTTAGGTAGTTTAGCACCTTGCATGACCTGGCCCAGACAGTGGTGGCTAGTGAATGAATGGATGAATGGATGGATGGAAAGATGAATAGGTATACGGATGGACAAATGGATGGATGGATGAATGGATGGATAGATTTAAAGGCAGATGATTATTTGACAGGTCAGAAAGACTGATGGTGTTAGTAGATCCAGATGAAATTCACCCTAATGAGTCAAATCCTGCCCCCTCCTGATGCCCTTATGTGCCAGTGAATGGACTTCCCAGAGAGCAAGGTGTTTACCCATAGTTGTGCAGACTTAGAAATTCAAGCTACTGACAGCAGGGAGTACAGCTGAAACCAGCTAAACTGAAGACCCCACGAAATAGCTATGAGGGAGGAGGATGGGGGATTGGTTCACTCTATTCTTGCCAACCTTGAAGTTGGTCTGATTGCTCCATCTGCGTGGTTAGGAAAGTTATTTAGCTGTGTGCATTATATGCTGTGTGGGCCAAGTGCATACAATTTATGAGGGGAACACTTTAATGCATATTTAATAAAGCTGCAGACATTCATACACCAAATCAACAGTGTCAACTGTGTTTGCTTTTGGAAACTGGAGGTGTCCCATGGCAACGCTGACGCTCCTCAGCAAAATGTGTACATTATAAAACATCTCGGCAGAGGGCAAAGGACTTATAATTCTCCTGGCTAAGGTTTGCGATAGAGCTAGAGCAATCTGCAGAAGTCGGGAAGCTTAAGTCATCAAAGACAAAAAGAGCCTAGCTAAGTGGAGGTGAAGGTAGAAAGCTAGTTAGTGAAGCAGAGGTGAAGGTAGAAAGCTGTTTAGCTAGTTAGTGTGACATAAAAATCATTACAATAATGGTAATATAACAATAATAAGAATACCCATGCCTGTTCACTATATGCCAAGCCTTGTTCAAAATGCTTTGTGTGAGTTCTGTCTTGTATTCCCCAAGACAGCACTACTGAGTGACTGTTTTTATCATTCTCGTATTTTACAGAAGAGTAGACGAAGCGTCAGTGTGACTGAGCAACTTTCTCCTCAGGTCACAAAGCAACTGAGCATATACAGTCAGGATGGAAACCCAGGCAGGCAGAGTTCCAAGCTGATACTCTGCCTGCTGCTTGTGGTTACCGAAAAAACCTGGGTGAGCTTATGTTTCTCCTTCCCATTCCATGACCTGTGGGATGAAAGACTGTGAGAGAGCCAAACAGCCAAAGATGTGCACTCCCCTTCCTTAGTGTGGAGGCACTAGCCCCTGCCCCCTCCTTCGGGGAAGGGCCGTGTGACCAGCTCTTGCCCAGGCGGCAGAAGTGATGGGTGTCACATCCAGGCCAGGCTGGCTGAGCAGCAGATACGCCTTCTTCATGCTCCCTCTCCCCTTCTTTGTCTACCTCGGAAGACCCTTGTGGAAAATGTGAATCCAGTTTCTGGACATTCCCATTGGACTGTTTCATGAGCAAGAAAGAAACTTGTTTTTATATTCTGAGGTTCATTTGTTATAGCAGCAAGCATTGTTTAACTAATACTTGCAGCTTTATTCCTATTAACCTCTAAGCCACATTTTCTTTCTTTGTAAAATAGAGCTAAGAACATATTCATCATAGGGTATAGTCAACTTAGAATATAGCCCCGTAGGGTGGTGGCCACATTAGAAAACATAATATATGCAGAGCTCCTGGATTGAAGGAGACGACTCGAAGTTGGCAGCCACTATTACAATTTACTTTCTTGTACCAAGTGCAGCCAACTTGGTTTCAATTCACTTTGGGTTTGTAGCAACCTATCCAAGTCAGCTTTATTTATCTAATGAAACATATGAACACACTTTTTATTACATTCAGGGTCTGTTATATCCCAAGCAATGGCTGAGTTGGTTTTCTGCTCCCATTCTGCACTGAGCTCCAATGCACTGGCAGATGGCATTCCACTCTCTTCTGGCCCTGCACTTAAAATCAGAGAAAGGGGATTTTTTTTTAAACCTACAAGAATGCTTCTGTGACACCCATCATGACTGAGTCTGGCATCACCATGGACAAAATGTCTGTTCTCAAAGGTGATGTAGTTGGCATTTCCAAACACGTGTCCATGATTCTTCCAGACAGGGAGTCTTGTTCTCCAGCCAAAAGCTGCTGATTAGAGAAAGGTATTGTCAATCATGTCTATAGCAGGATGGTATTTACTTCTGAATAAAGAAGTAGGAATGGGGAGAATGCATCCCTCCATCCATTCATTTATTGAATTAATATTTGAGCAGGTACCATTCTATTCCTCTTAGGTTGACTTAATAACCTAAAATAGTTTTTTAAAGGCTTTTCTTTTGAAATAAGCATACACGTACAAGAAGTTGCAAAAATAGTACAGAGAAGTCCAGGGTAAACTTCTCCTGTTTTCCCTCATGGCAACAGCTCACAGAATTGTCATACACACCAAAACTAGGCAATTGAAAACAGTACAACCCACAGGTCTTATTCGGGGTGTGTGTGGGGGGGGCTTCTGTGTGATTTTGTCATGTATGTAGATTTGTGTGCCCGCCAACACAGTTCTTTTGGTTTTTATCCCATTCTAAAATGTGCACACGGTCATTAAAGAAAATATTGAAAAGTAGAAGTAAACTAGTCCTAAGTCCTTTAGTGCTAACCCTGAGTTAAAATGCATTTATTTATCATCTGGGTGCATTTGCTTTTATAGTAATTTGCCTATTTTGGTGGGTTTTCTTAAAAATGTTTAGCTAATTTTTGAGCCCTATGTGATGGTTACCAAAATCATTTATGGTACTTCTTTTTTGCTTCACTTAAATCTTGAACAGATTTTTGAGTCAGATTTATGGGTATCATTATCTCTATTTTATAGGAAAAGAGATCAAGGCTTCCAAAGAATAGATGACTTGACCAAAGCCACAAGGTAAATGAGTGAGACACTTGGTCTGACTTTATAACCCACCTGCCCTGATTCTGATGATCTGTCCTCTGCCCTACGTAACCAGCTCCTTCAAATACTCTGCATTTGAGGAAAAAATCTGATAGACATTATTTTATCAGATTGTTACCTCAAAGCCCTATTGATACAGCAGGACAAGAATTCTTATACCCATCTTGGAGAGAAAGAAATAGAGGTCCTACAAGGTCATTGATTAACACCACATACCTAGTAAGAAGAAAAATGAAATTGGATCCAGATCTCCTGCCCCTTAGCTCAGTGCTTATGGCCACACAGAGACAGCATGAGAAGGTCTTCATGGGTGCACATTTCCCGGTTTCAATACCTGTGTCCATGGCTACACAGTCAGAACATTTGTTCTTATCTAATCCTGGACATGGCTGACAACCCTTCTTAACCCAGCGCACCAGGCAGCCACTCCCCATTCTTCAGTTGGTGTCTGAGTCTGTCTCTGTACTGCACCACCTGACCCGGTACAGACTGTGGCCCTAAACATGGTCAGGGTTCTTGGTCTGGGCTCCACTTAAACTCACCTTTGTGCATGCCTATGTGAAAGGGAAAGGATCTTTATTCTAACTATTATTTGTATGATTAAAAAAACCTACCAACGCGCATATAATATCTGAGTGGATCCTTAGCGATATCAAAGAGCAGAATTTCAATAAGGGCGTTGCATTAAATCTGAGCTGGCAAGAGCTTATAATAAAAGTACAGTAATGAGCAAGCTTTATGATAAAATTAATATAATTAATTAGTGTTTGTAAAGGACTTCGAGATCACAGGGTGAAAGGTGCCAGCCAGAGGAAAAGTCATCTTAGAAATTACCACTATTATCATCTTAAGACACGGCATATATTATGCACTATATGAGCATTTCCAAGCATATATTCATGTCCCAGCTATAACTACGTTAATTTATAGTAATTTGCAAATCAGGTCTCTGATCAGCCCTGGGAACCCTTTCTGGATCTCTAAGTGGATGAGGTTATGACTCAAGTGGTATTTTAAACTCTATCCTGTGATAACCTATTAGAGAGAGCAGCCCCAGAACCCCGCGTGTGCTCAAGTTAGAGATTCAAATTATAGCTGACACACATGAGCCCTGAGGTGCCTTCTTGCACTGTGTGGCATGTCTTTTGGGGTTTGGTTGGGTTTTATTAAAAGTAGGTCTATGAATATCTCTTTAGCTCTGACTTTTCCAACTTCCCAGGTTTCATACAGTACTGTTTCTCTCCGATGCTGTAATACTTCTTGAGGTCAGAACCACCTTTCTGCTGTCACTTCGTCCTCCAGAATAGCTGGAACTAAGTGTGGCACATTGTGAACCTTAGGGAATTTTGCCTAATGGGACATACTTGCATGTCCAAAACAGACCTTTTATGTCAGGTCATCCCAATGGACGATCCTATTTCAAAATTGAATATTTTATTTTTTAGCTGGACCACGCAATTTTTTGTTGGGCTTTGGGGCACATTAAAAACAACTTAAGCGAATTGTTTGATGGTAAAAGTCATACCAATAGGGAATTGGGGAAATAAAAGAGAACATAGGGCATTTGTAGTTGTCACCTTCCCAGGGCATTTTTATATTTCAGGCCACCACAGCTGTCATCATCAGTTACCAATGTTCTTGTTCAAAGCTGTTGTCAAGGCCGTGTTTTCCAAGCCCATCCACATAGAGTGAGAAGTGAATGAGCTAAATTACTTTTTTTTAATATACAAATGAGCATAAGAGACTATGCGAATGGGGTACCCAGGGAAGAGACTCTTCTTCAGCAAGTGACCTAATGACAGACCTCTTGGGTTTGGGCTCTGACTCTGTCATGTGCCACCAGGATGATCCTGGGCAAGCTCCTTTCTCCTTTATCAATTGTTTTCTTGCTTATTTAAAGGAAGGTGGGGTAAGAACATGAGGGTAAATTATACCAGATTAGGGATGGCAAATATGTGACTGATACGATGATAACCCTTTTCTCAACAAACACATACACCCCTCTTCAGGGTGTATCACGGTGGACACTACCAATCTGTCTCAGAGCCCTTTCCCACTGAGCCTGACCAAACACAATCTCACAATGCTCCACTCAGCCCTGAGGTCACTTCTACTTTCTACCCTGATTTGCCAATTGAGAAGAAACTTAGGCTCCCTTCAGCTCCAAAGATGTAAATTGGGCTGCAGTTTTGCAAAATACCATTTCCAATAGCCTTGCAAGAAAGCATCAGTGTCTAAATAAATACATTATTTTTTCCCTGAAAGCTTTTCTGGCTTCCGCGTTTTATGAAACTTTATAGAAATTATAATAACCTTTAAAAACCAAGTAAAATAAAAACATCATTATTAGAATGTTCAATTAGAAATGCAAACACACTCTGCTAAACAATCTCCAAATGTAATTGTTTAATAACAAACCATAAATTAAAAAGAAAAGTACAAAACAAAAGGCCCAGGGAACAAATTGTGCTCTCTAGCTGTTGATAAGCCAAGAGCATGCTGTGGATGCTATGAACATGTTCTCGAATGGTTCGTTCACAGCAATTAGATCTTATATCACATGTGGGCCATGCCCACACTGAGCAAAATGCTGAGTATTTTTTCAGCTGTTGACTTTAACATATCATTTTGGAAAACCCAAAGAGATCTCAAAAGAGTAGCTCTAATAAATATATTAATATACTTTATAAAATTTCACTTTTCCATAGCATTTGACTCTTCTATAAAGATCTTTTATGCTCCTACACCATCTCATCTCATCTTTACTTCACTCTCATGAGGCCCGTGTTATTATTACTTCTATCTGGAGATGGGAAGATTGAGGCAGAGTGAAGGTAGTTCCCAGGCCCAAGTCACAGGAGAGGTGATTATGGACCTATCCTGAAACACCAAGGGATTAACTTGGGGTGAGGAAATACTATTAGTAGTTAGTATCATCATTATCATCATTATAATCATCATTATCATCATCATTCACATGTATATAGGACAAACCATGGTAATTCTAAGTCTCTGCCATTGCCATTGTGAAACAAAACAATAGTCATTTTGTTTATCTTAACTATTTCTAAGGGTCAAGAATTCAGAAAGAGCTTGGATGGCAATTTTTTCACTTCATAGAACATTACCTGTGGTCACTTGGTGGTATTTAGTGGGAGGCTGGCCTGGTCTGGGGGTTCAGTATGGCTGTACTCACATATACTTTGTTTGGAACAGCTAGAAGACTGGACTTGGCTGGCCTTCTTCTCCATGTGGTCTTAGAGCCTCTCCATGCGGTCTTTCCAGCAGAATAGTCAGACTTCCTAACATGGAAGTTCAGGGCTCCAAGAATCCCAGATGGAAGCTTTCAGTCCTATGAAGGGGTAGGCCTAGAGCTGGCGTAGCATCATGTCTGCCATATTGTAATGGTCAAAGCATTCACAGTCCATCCCAGATTTAAGGCAAGGGAAAAACAGATCCCTTTTCTTGACAGGAAAATAGTCAAATAATTTATGGCCGTCTTTAATCCATCTCAGTCTACCTTCTGGCCACAAGTTATTTATATCTCTTGCACAAGAAAAATACATTCTCCCCTTCCCAAGATGCCCAAAGCCTCTTCCCCGTTTTGCATTGCCTTGAAGTCTACTATTTTATCATCGGCATCAAGTCTGGGTATAGCTGATGCTCTGTACATACAGTTCTCAAATATGGTTCTTTTTAATCTGATCCTCTGTGAACTAAACTAACCTTCCCTCCATACATCTAGTTTTCTGGATAGAATAACTGTAAGTGCATGGCTACTCACAAAAGGCAAAAAACAGAAACACCTAGGAATTCCTGGTGTGCAGAAATTCCAACAGCCTACCACATGTTGCTAGTTCCTTGGGCAGGAATGCTCTCTGAAAATAATTATCTGAGGTCCTTGGCTCTCCAATCTAGGTTATTATTTATTTTTCACTTACAACCAAGTAGCCATCTCAGCCAGCTTCCGCTCCTCATAGATGGGTAGAAGATGAGGTATCCAAAGACTTCTTTCCATTTTATAGTGTCTCTATCCCTGTTTGTCCAAGCCGGCAGTGCTTCCACCAATATAATTCTCCCCAAAATTTGGTGGGTTTTCTGTGAATCTCATTGTAGTTTGCACCATGGATTAAAACCATATTCACATTTCTTTCCAAGAAAGACTCTACCATGAGTTGAGAGCCAGGATGTTCTGAAACAATACCTTTAAGATTTGTAGAAATCTTTTATGAAGGGACCTATGAGGTTATGCCTTTAGAAACTTTACTAGGCACAACTTTTTAATTTTATTGATTTTTAAAAAAAGAAAAGGGTGTCTCAGAGTCATACCCTTAATATATATCTTTATCCTGAAGCTGTACTTTACTGGGAGACCTCTGGATTTGGTCTTTGCCCTGCGTTCTTACTTTGAGAACTTTTTGCTCACTAAAAGGATTATCTTAAGCTCTTTATATTTCCTCTAAATTTTGCTCAAAAATGGAATATTTTTTTCTTTAGTTCATCTGTATCTTCTTGCACCCTATCATAGGCCACTAGATGAAACCACTTGGCACTGTAAATATTCTGCCTGGAGATGTCTTTAGCCAGATGCTCTATTGATGTTCTATTTTCCACATTTCCACCAATAATCATTTTGCTCATCTGCCCACCAGTACCTAATCTGGGCACCCTTTCCTCCAGCCTCCAATAACCCTTTCTCCTGAAGGCCCATTTAGCACAGGATGAAAGAGCAGAATTAGTCTACCTCTTAAAGAAAGAAGTAACAAAGAATTCATGGCCATATTTAATGAGTCACAACATTTAAGAACGCAGATCCTCATTTCTGGATGCCTGAGTTCAAATCCCAGTCCCTCCAAGTATAATCTATGGCAACTTGTTTGTTCTTCTTTTTCAGCCTCTATCAAATGGAGATAATAGTAGTTTCCACTTCTCAAATTGTTGTGAGGACTGGCTAACTAGCATTTCCACATTTGAAGTTTCACTTTAGTTCCATAAACACTTATTCAGCCCTGAAACATGCCAGTCTCTGGACTGGGTGGCAAATCTAAGGAATGACGAAGAAATGGTTTACTCTTCAAGATGTCTTTGATCTAGTAGGAAGATAAATGATTAAGAAGTATCTATCATTGTTTATTTGATTTTGTACCAGGCAAAGCTGAGTCACAGAATTTAAGAGAATTTCTCAAAAACAAAGTTTTTTCACCATTAAGGTCAAGGATGGGGCTGTGAGACTCAGCACATACACCATGTCCACACACCACACTGCCTCTCCAGCTTTGGGGGCCTTTGTCTCATCCCTACTTTCTCCACTGAGTCACAGATGACGACTTCACAAAATATTACGAGGTTAAATAAAGACGTACATTTTAAGGATTTCCGTATATTTTATTCATACTATAATATTATACATATTATAATTGATCCACATATATACATTTAGGATTCGTAATTATTTAAATCACATCTTAGGATGACCGTTTATTGCATTTAAAAATGTTGCAGGTTACCCAAAATAGATGTCACTTTGACATAAACTTCCTGATTTCTAAATCTTGCTTCCATAACGCTCAAGGCGAAAAATTTCATCTAAATATTATTGAATTCCAGCACGACATTAGCATGCAGAGATATTTACAATAACAGAGCCATTACAACTCAATCAAAAGCTGATTTCAGCCAGAATTATGCAGAATTAAATCTTGCAGGATTCAAATTATTAAAAATCAGAGACTCAATAAAGTGTGGTCTGGAAGTCCCATTTATCAAGGGAGTCGAAGTGCCTCTACAGTTATAGTGACTTTTTCATATATATTCTGCAAGAATTTGCATGCATTTTAAAAGATCAGAGTTTAATTCTTACGGAATTCAAGTAACTATGCTATATTTATAAGGCAATGGAAGCCAGCTCGGAAACTGTTCTCTCTGTTTCCTTTCTATATCTCACATTTTAAATGCATTGGTTTTTTATTTCTGGTTCCCACTGAGTAGAAAGAGCTACAGTGAGACCACGAGAATAGACAGAATACCTTACTCCAATAAAGGCCAAATCAGGGTGGCAATTGATGAACAGAGGGAGCGACAAGAGATCCGAAATCATTTATAAAGCTTGTTATGCAATGAGTACATCAGAAATGTCCCTCTTTTTCTGTGTACGATCAAACAAAGATTACATATATATACACACGCACACATATTTAATATAGTTTCCTTTTCAGAACATTTCTTAAGAACAGAAAAAGGTAGAAAAAAGAGGTAGACAGAGAAATACAGAGGCGACAGGAGAAGATATAAGAGAAGAGGGATGAGAGGAGAAGACAAAAGGAGAGAGGAGAAGAGAGGAGAGGAGAACAGAGGGGAAAGGAGGGGAGAGGAGAAGTGAAGAGGGGAGGGAATAGGATGGGAGGGGAGGGGAGAAGAGAGAAAAGGAAAACACTGTGTAGAAACAGAACTTTTATAGCCCTGAACTCTTATGTCCAGGAATCCATGCTCTTAACAAAGCATTAACTTAAAATCCATACTAAAAACAGAGACAAATTTTCCTGCCCTCCAGCCCTTCATGACAAGTCAGGGTGACTGAAGTATGAAGAGCTATTGGGAATCTGGGATTAACAATGACTGTAAAGACTTCAGGAACATTCATCCAGTCAAGAATGCAATCGGCCGCAGATTACACAAACACAAGCTGTCGATAGGCTACCCACTTTGTGGGGCAGTGACTGGATGCTGCTGTGAGGAATCCAGCTGTCTCTCCACCATCCAGAAGGCCAATTGTCATGCCTGAGTTTTTTTCTCAGGCGTTTGCTTCTCGGTTGCAAAAAGGCTGACTCACCTCCGGATATCCCGCCTACATTCCAAAGCTGGAAGAAAGGGAGAATGGTAAAGTTGAAAGGAAGGACACCCTGCGAAGAACTCTGCCTGCACTGGCAGAGCTGTGTCACATGGTCACCCTTAGCTGCAAGAGGGTCTCAAGATGTGAGTTGGTAATAAAGATGAACAGAAATAGGAGTGTTCAAGACAGATAAGCAGCAGTGTGGGCCATTGCTCTATAAAAGCATAGAGGGAACAAGTGTAAAAAGCTGAAAATCAGGGGAGATGGTCTTGAGGGAGTTTTGTTGGAGAAGGGGCCTTTGCCCAGCACATAAAGAGAAAAAATTCAAGCGGTGCAGTCTATGGTGAAGTATACAGTTTTAAAAGCATGATAAGAGCTGACATCCCTGAGACCTTGTCCTGTGCCGGACACTGTGCCTGCCTCATTACATTTACTGAACACGACATTCCCGTGACCTCTATATTTTACTGATGAAGAAACTAAGCTCTGGAAAAGTGCTGTGACTTGTCCAAGGTCACACGACCAACGTACGAACTCTTTAAACATGACCTCAATTCCTGGTCATTCAGACTGGAGTATAGAACATAAATTAAAGGGAAATAAGCCTGCACAGGACCTGCTGGGTATGGTGGTACAAAAACAAATGAAATGCCCATAGTAATCCATGACTGGGGACAGATAATTTTTCTGGACTCCCTGCCACTGCCATTCAGGCACCTGCATCTTTTTTTTTTTTTTATGTTAGTAAAAATAAATAGTCCATTTTTTAATTTCAGATTAATATGAGGGTAAAAATGTTTGGGTTACATTGTTTTCATTTCTTTTTTTTTTTTACTGAATGAAACTGTGTACATTAATGCACTTCTGGGGTACAGTGTGGTGTTTTCACACACAATCCAAGACACTTCTATCAAACTGGTTAACATAGCCTTCATGTAACTTTCTTAGTTATTGTGTTAAAACATTCATATTCTACTCATAGAAAGATTCACTTGTACCCTTGTAAGATGAACCACAGAAGTGAACCCTCTAATCCCTCTTCCTCCATCCTCTCCCCCCTCCCTCCCCCCTCCCCGTATCCTTAGGTTGTTATTAGGTTATAGGTTTCATATAAAAAGGTTTAAATTAATTTCATAATAGGGGTGTGTACATTGGATACTTTTTCTTCCATTCCTGTGATACTTTGCTAAGAAGAACATTCTCCAGCTAGCCCAGGAACGCAAAGATCAGGCACCTGCATCTTGATTCCATTTGCCAGTGGGTCCACCGGGTCTGACTCCCTTCTATTCTTTTTTTTTTTTTTTTTTTTTGAGATGGAGCCTCAAGCTATCCCCCTGGGTAGAGTGCCATGACATCACAGCTCACAGCAACCTCCAACTCCTGGGCTCCAGTGAGTCTCCTGCCTCCGCCTCCCAAGTAGCTGGGACCACAATGCCCGGCCATTTTTTGGTTGCAGCCATCATTATTGTTTGGCGGGCCCGGGCTGGGGATTTGAACTCACCACCTTAGGTGTATGTGGCTGGTGCCTTAGCTGCTTGAGCCACAGGCACCAAGCCTCCCTTCTATTCTTAAAGTGTTCTCGATCACGGCTTCCTTAATGTGGCTAAAAGAAGCAGCCCGAACAGCAAACAGCCTCAGGAAAAGGGTCCCCCAGCCTCAGGAGAACTCCTTATGCAGCAATTACAGTCACTAGCCCCCTTGGTCCTAGTCTTTGCTCATCATTGTTCTCAAGAGCTATTAATGAGATCCTTTCTCTGCTGAGCCTGGGGCACCTTCCTCTTGGTAATTTTGGTTTTTCAGAAACCTTGTGTTGAGGCTTTACCCATGCCAGGTAATGAGCCCAGCACTTTTCACACACAGCCTCACTCATGGGCACAAACCCAGATGTTATTTTGCACAGGGGCAGAAAGCCGTGATTTTAGTAATTTTCAATCATTCTGACCACAGTTTGGTTCAGATTTCTGCTACTGAGTGTGCACACAGTATTTCTCTGGCCTTGGGTCTGTCAGTCCCCCACTCTCTACTTCTCCAGGAATTCTGAAGATGCCAGGTCAGGGAATCAGGCCTATATCCTTGAGCCAGTCTCTGAGAGAATCTCTGACTCTCCTCCACTCACAGAGGCCCACAATGTGTCTTTGACTTGGTGGGAAGATAGATTTCCAGCTTGATACCTGAACAAAAAAGCTTACTAGTGGAGGCTCTGGTCAGCAACGCTAGTTATGGGCCAGTCAGGTGGCTCTCCTGGACAAAGCTCTCCCAGCTCCACCACTTAAGGCAACCTCTGGTCCAGTGGGTGCACACCAGGTCATGCTGCCAATGATGGAACGTAATAATGGCTGGTCCTTTGTTTTCCTAGAACCTTCATAATACAGAGGCAGCCATAGCCTCTTTGGGTCTTGAGGCCACTGCGGATCCTATATCTGACATGTCTCCTCCTTTCCTTCAGAGAGCCTCTTTTACCAACTTTAAAGAAATATGTTTTTAGAAAAATAAGCTTTTGGGATAATATTACTGCTCTGCAAATATCCTCATTCTTCCCCCCAATCTCCTCTGGAGATGGAAACACACTCCTATCCCACTGATTTTGGGCTTGGCCACGTGATTTGCTTCAGCCAATGGAATCCTAAAAGATACATCTTAAACAGAGTCCTCTAGAGTTTGTACAGGTTAACCTGGCATTTGGGTTCATGCCAAGTAACAGGAGGACATGTCCCGGGCCACTGGTCCATGGAGGGGGACAGACATACAGCACAGACATGTGCACACACTGGACACACCGTAAGCCCAGAGCCAGGCCCAGCCAACTCTAAGCCTGGTGATGAGACTCCTCACTCCTCTGCCAGACCAAGGAGCAAAAACAAATTCATAAATGCTTGCAGTTGCCAGCCACCGAGTGGTGGGGCAGTTTGTTAAACAGCGTTATTGTGGCAACACCCAATATAGGAAGTATTAGCCCTACTTATATTATTGCACACCCCCATAGTCAGAGCTCTTAAAAGAATTATATTTTTGTTAATTTATTTGTTCATTCATTCATTCAACAAGTACTGAATGTCAGTTGCACCAGGGCCTGTCCTCAGTGCCCGGGACGAGCATGAAAAGGCAGCAGGCCTCTTCCCTCAGTGCCTTTACTCTGATGGATTTGCAAGTGGTGTCAGCTTCTCTCCGGAGCACTGCTGACACCTGTCCTCATGAATGTCTTAACTTTCTCATCTCAAATGATTCACTATCTGAGAAAAATAAGCTTTCATCTCACCCGGGCATGGGGAAGGAAGCAGATCCTTCAGAAAGAAACTGAGCAACTCACAATTAAGGCGCCCTGGAACTTCATTCATTTCACAAAATAAAAAGCCAATCAATACTGAACTCTGGTCGACTTCTCTACATCTCAGAGAATGAGCCACAGTTATATTCTAGGTTCAAAACAATTTCAAGCTATTTTGTGTGAACAGATGACTCATCTAACACCAGTAAGAAAAGGCTAGGTTTATTTCACTGAATAAAGCATGCAATCAACATTAAAAGCCGGGATTACATTTGCTGTTGTTTCAAATATAGACTGATTTAACATTACTTATAATTTCTTAAAGTAGTTCTACCTGCCACATCTAAAACCCACACCATAGCTGTGTCAACCCCCGACTGCCCACATTATCCACATTGAGATCTGAACTCTCTCAGAGGCAGACCAGGTGCTCAGAGGATGCATGTGGAATGATGAAATAAAGAATGGTTGACAGTTTATGAACCACCCAGCTGGAAGCCAGTGAGCCACATATCCTTACAACAGATGGGTTTGGGCCAGCAATCCAAGATGCATTTTGTCAGAAAACTTACTCTGCATAGTCATAAAACAGATTCCTTGAGGAAAGACTGAGCTGAAGAAGGTAAAATGAGATTCTGTGCAGCAGGACTTATCAGAGGCTTTACTAGGCTACCTTGCATTGGAGTCCTCCCAAAGAGGCAGCTCTGTGGTAAAGTCTCCAAATTGACCTGGCCATAGAACAAGAGCTGGGCACTGCCAGCTCAGAGCACCCATTGTAGGTAGCCTGTGTGTTTCTCAGACATCTCAGCACCATTAGATCTTCAAACGTTGAAGGCTCAGAATTTCAGTAATATGGAAACCCCATAATCAGTACTTCCGTTAAGTCTAACTTCAATTCCCTATTAAAAAAAAAAAATACAGAAAAAGTTTTATCCTTAAAAACCTGCTCATATTAAAACCTGAAGGACATTTTTCTCTTAAAAGAAAAACAGACCTTCTAGATTGCCAAATGTCCCTTAATAACAGTCCCCTCCCAACACACATGCTCTAAGCTCCCCCCCCCCCCCATCCTGCCATGCACACACTAAGGGCTTTGGTTATTTGAAAATAATGTTAAGATCTTGAGCATATTTATTGTGCTTGCAATGCTGAGATATAATTTTTACCTACCTTTTTATGTAGCAAATTTGGTTAAGGTACAACTACTTTTGTTTTGTACATGGTTTGACTTTTCTATTTTCAAAAAAAAAAAAAAAAAAAAAAAACCCTGGCAGCTCAGTAAGAGCCGAGAGCTGTTAATTTTGCATTGACTTGCCTTCTGCAGGTGTGACATTCCAAAGTTGATGGCTCTTAAACACAGCCCTTCAGGTGACTTCCGTCACATCGAAAGCAGATTAAATTATGAGCTGTATGGTTCCAGTATATTTTGTTGTATTATAATTCTTTGAAAACTGGTAATTCATGCATGGCATATATGAGAACTCTCTATTAACCAGAGTATTTGATTAATGATCCTAGTGTGTACTTCCATCACACTGAGTAACTGGCTTTACTCCACCTGGACGGAGGTAATACCCAAACCCATTCAGTTTCCTTGTTTTCTTTTAAGGGGTTGTAACAACACCGTGCAACAATAGGAAAGAAAATACTATAGAAATCAACGTCAGAAAATGTAGGTTTCAGCTCCATTTCTGTGTCTGTATTTCCAGGATAATACCTAAAGAAATGTTCAGTAACCTATTATCAGATGAATGAGTAGATAGACTGATAAATTAATAAATGACAAAAGGAAGAAATGGAAAAAAGACTTTCTGACTCCCTCGCCTGGGTTAAATCCACTTTTCTCTCCTTCCTTAGAATTCTGTACAGACCTCTAAAGAATCTGTGACCTCACAGTGTCAATGTCCACGTGTCTTCACTTTTTGTCTTCCCTATGAACTGGAGCTCCTTGAGGGCCAGGGCTATGCTTTCTTTCTCTTTCCTTTTCTAGAATTATCAGTTCTTGGCCCTTCACTTAGCACCTGGGAAGTGGTAAGTATTTCTGTTTTCACGATGACCATGCATTACTTTTATAACACCAAAAGGAAAGTTTACACGGTAACAAGGAAGAAGTTTTCACATTTGGTCTGGGTGGGGGAGGGTGGTAGAGGACGGTGTCAGGTGATCTCAGAAATGGTCACACCCAATCCAAGTCATGGAAAAGAGGGAAGAGGGAACCCAAGAGGGAAGGTGGAGCTTCAATAAAGTCCTCAAAATGGGGCTGGCCACAAGGGGCCAATACAGGGAAGGTCAGAGGTGGAGAAAGGAACATCCTTTCCACAGCCTCCATCTAGGATTACTATTGAGAATGTGTAATCGTACTGGAAAATAAACTCTTGTCACCAGCAAAGGAAAAGAAGAAAGAGGAGGAGGGGGACTAAATGATGCCAGGATTCTGTGGAGAGAGGATACCCAAGAAAGGTGAGGTCTAGGAGAACAGGTCTTCTCAAGACCACCACAAGGATACGCCTGCAAGGTCTTCTCCATGGTGACTCAGCTCTTGGGAATCTGTAACATGGAAACTTCCAAGTTCTGTGAAATCCTGTAGTTCTGTAGGGGCTAGAATAGCATCTTCCGCTTGATTCAAATTGGCCAATGAGAGGGACGCCTGTGGGGTGGAACTTTCTGACTTCAATAAAAAGGGAAAGATCGAACCAGTTGGGGAACACGGCCATTTGGAAATCTTCTATGCTGTAAGCTCCCGGCCAGTAAATAAAGCCCTTCCTCTTATAAATGTGGTGTCTGGGTGCGCTTTCTCTCTGTTGGGGCTCTCATCTTCCTGCAACACTGTAAGAAGCTACACCAATTGGACTGAGCACTAGAGAGTACTTGTGTAAAACATTAGCAAAATCAGAACTCTGTGGAAATCACTGGAACCCCACCACCCCAGCCAAACTTCTAGACTGACACAATGATGACAACCAGGGCAAGGCAAGGGGCAATGGCCTCAATGTCTACTCTTGATATTTTAACATCTTAGCTCTCCTGACTGCTCTGAACTATGTGGGGGAAGAGCGGAATTCACGTGTGAATGTGTGCCTTGAACAATGACAGGAATATGATAGGAGCAGCACTGTCATCTATCTTATGAAGGAGAGTCTTGTTCCTTCTACAGAAAGAGACAGAGAATTGAGAGCAAAGCCAGATACTGCAGGAGCAAAAGGTATTATGTTAGAAAGAACATCAAAGAGGAAGCAAAGAAGCGATTGATTACCAGAATTCATTACCCTGGGGCTGTCACGTGCTCACTCTGCACCTCTGTTTCAACACCTGCAAATGAACAGGTGGGAATTGGTGACCTGAAAGATTTTTTCAGATCCAGTGTAGAGTTATTATGAAAACTATGTGAACTAATTTTCATAAATCATGTAGAATAGTATCTGACAGAGGATAAATTATAAATGCTGGTCATTATTATATGATGATCACAACATTAACTGCTTGGGAAAGAATATTTACTGTATGATTCACAGGTTATATATACTGGGGGAAAAAAAGGAATTATGGTGAGAGTGATTCACTTTAGGAGGAGGGATATCATAGATAATTTTGTTTTCTTTATACCATTATGGTTTCTGCCCCCCCCTCCCCAATTTCTATAACCAGGCACAAACCAGAAACCAGTATCCTTGTTTTCTGACATCACTCAATGTGTCTTTGGGAGATGGTATGGTGCTTGCACTTATATCACCCTGGAAGAAGATCCTACTTTGCCACTTAGAAGCTGTGTGACTTTAGCCACATCATAAATCTCTATAAGCCCCAGTTTCCTCAATAAAATTTTGAGAGCAATTTTGTCATACAGAGAACAGGCTCAAACATGACCAATAGGCCAAGGAAAGCTCTGTAAAGAGGAAAAGTAATAACACCATGGATCTGTGTGCATGTAGACAGCACAAGCTAACATATAAGCATGTCGGGTGCTCAATAAACTTGCTTTTATCATAGAGAAATTACTGTAGAACCTCCTTAAGCTGACACCCCAAGGGACTGCAACCAAGTGGTCAACATACCGAGGTGGTCAATATAAGGAACTAGGCCTACTGGACTGATACGTACGTGTGGTGCATGTCCAGTCTATGAAAGTTAGGTCAACTTGAAGGGGTGGTCAATGTAGAGAGGAGGTCAACCATGAAGGTTCCACTGTATTTGTTTCTCCTTCTTGGATACTGTGGATGAAAATATTAATTTTAAGACAAGCCCTCTCTTTAAAGAGCTTGAGATTTGCTTAGGGGCTCAAGAATAAGAAATCTAAACAATCAGGAAAGAGTAAAGTTTCTACATAGTGGATGGCTGCTAAAAAAACAAATACATAAATAAAAGAGAAGAGTAAAGTGATGAATGGTATTCTGACATGGGGAGGATTCAGTGATGCAGGACATAGGTTCTAGAGTCACCTGGGAGGATTCATAGAGAAGGAAGAACTTGACATGAGCTTTGAAGAATATATAGAATTTTGAAAATGTGGTAAATCCTAATTAGGATCATATTCACCTACTACAAACAAATTCTATTTTTTTTTTTTAAATAAAGACAGAGTCTCACTTTATCACCTTCGGTAGAGTGCTATGGCATCACCACTCACAGCAACCTCCAACTCCTGGGCTTAGGCAATTCTCTTGCCTCATCCTTCTGAGTAACTGGGACTATAGGCATCCACCACAATGCCTGCATATTTTTTTTTTTTTTTTTTTTTTTGCAGTTTGGCCAGGGCCAGGTTTGAACCCTATACCCTTGGTATATGCGGCTGGCGCCCTACCCACTGAGCCACAGGCACTACCCTAGAAACAAATTTTTTTCTATAGTGACTTAAGCATATAAAGGTGCATTCTTCTTGTAAGAGAATTCCCACTATAAGCAAACCACTAGATCATCGGGGCCGCAAGTTTCTATTTATACTGCCATCTTCAATATAATGTTACCTCATTGTTCATAATGGCTGCCAGAACTCCAGCCATCAGAGAAGAGTTCCAGGCCAGCAGAAAAGAGAAGCAAAGGAGCTCATTCTCTTTAAACTTCAATCAGCATCCTTTAAATTGCTTTTCTATGTGTTTTTGCACATGTCATTGGACAGATCATTAGCAAGAAAGACTGGATAATGTTGCTTTGTACTCTAAAAGACGATGTGTCAAGCTAAAAATTGAGATCCAGTTACTAAGGAAGGTGAGGCAAAGAATGGCCTCTCCCACATGGGAGAAATGCAGGTCAGGGGTACATCATGGATAAAGGCCCCAACACAGGACGGAGCAAACACGTGGAGGACAATTAGGTATCAGGTATGCACTTCTGGACTGTTGGGAAGTCACAGGAAAACCACTGGGCTCAAAGTCTGTCCATATCATGGGCCGTCCTTAGTGTCCTTGTGCTGCATACGGCAGGCTCTTTCTACATATTTCCTTCATCCTCACACAGCCCTTCCATTTTTGGCTTCGTCTCTCATTTTGAAGATAGGAAAGTTGACATTCTTCAGGTTTTGACTTGCTGCGGGAGCTGTGTGTGGTGATCTCTGCTGGTTTCATGTACTACAGCGCGTGTCCCCCAGGGTCTATTCTTTTGGCCGCCTCCTCCAAAGTTAGGGCCGTGTCTCTATCACACTAAGTTCCGTCCATACCACCAATGACAGCCTACCAGTCTCCAGCAATTTTGTCACATAGCAAACAGACTCCAACACGACTGATAGGACAAGGAGAGTTCTGTGGAGAGGGAAGAGTAATAATGCAGGCTAGCCGGTCACAGGTATTAGTAATACATGCAGATTCAAACACTGACACCTGTATTCAGCTTTTCATATTCGGAGCATTTGCAGGGCCCAGACGACCAGCACACCCTTTAGATTACTTAACCAGACATAAAATTGAAAGAAGAAGAAGAAAAAAAAAAATGAATTGAGGCCACGAGTCCCACAGGCTTCCTGGGTCTTTTGGTAGATGCTAATGGACTTATGATTGACTTATCACAGCAGATTCAAGCCAACTCGTTGGTACTTCCCAATGCTGGAAGCTTCCCATGCACTTTCCTATGGATAAAACTGTTCATTTCTTCCCACCCTGCATGAGTGTGTTTTTTAAGGAAACAAGAGCTTGGAAGATAATTTTGTGGAAAAATATAAAATAGATATAATATTCAGTTACTTTTTCTTAGAGGAAGATGAACGATCCAAGGGAGGGATAAATTGCATTTGCTATGAAAATTTGAATTTCAAGAAGTATATTATGTCCTCCAGTGTTCTCAATGAAAAGAAAATTATTTCTTTCTTGGGGAACACACTCTTATGGCATTTTAACTTTTATGACATTTCTGATTTGGGATGATGAGCCTTCTCTACAGAAATGATTCAAACTTCCATTTTTGTGGCATGCGTGTCCTTATAAATTACTTCACCAGCAAAGGAGGAGGGAAGAGCTTCCTAAAAGTGGAGATGGCTTTTCTGCAGAGAAAAGTCCCCCCCCCCCATTTCTGGATGGTGGTTGCTGATAGAGACATGTATCAGGGAAATAAATTGCACTTAATCACTAATCACCTGAACATAAGCTAAAAGTGGTATCAATCTTTTCTATGGAAGAAAATAATTTCCCTTCATAAATAATGAACAAAGACACGTTTTACCAGGTGCAATTAAATACAATTGTAAGGTATGTGAGATATGATTCAGACCTCGCCCTGTCATGACAAGCCCCAAGACACTGGCATGCCCAAATATATCTTTGAAACCTTCAGAGGAAATTCTGAGCCATTGTCTTTTTGAGCATGAAACAATGCTATCCAAGGGAAACTTGAAGCAATGATGTTTATTTAGAATTAGAATCGATTTTCATTTTACATAACACCTTTCATTTTCAAGGCTCCCGAAGTACTTTACAAAGCAATAAGCTAGACAGCAATATTGCCATAGACAAGTGTAACCGTCATTATGCTTTCTGTAATAGCTCGCGGGCTTAGAAATTAGAAATCAAGGGAGAGAGATGGAGAGACAGATAAAAAGGGAGCGAGGGACGAGAGGAGAGATTGGGGAGAAGTCAAGAGATGAAGATGAGAGACCCAGAGCAACCCACAGAGGCAGAGGAAGGGAAAAAGGCGTTAGGGAATGGAGGCTGAGCTGCTCACTAGTGCTTTGTTTTCAAACGTTTTGCAGGGATGCTATTTTCCCATCTCTGAGGACAGGCCTCACACCTGAAGGACAGGCACAGAACGACATCCCCACCGAGGCTCCATCAGTGCATCATGTCACAGAGAGCATGATCTCATTCAGCCAAGACTTATATCCCAGCCCCTCTGACCTGCTAGGTGGCCCCTAGTGACTTGATTAATGTCCTTTAGCCTCATTTTCCTCACCTGTAAAATGGGACTCATGAGGCCTACACAGAAGAGTGGGAGGAATAAGACAAAAATTCTCATTTAAAAAAAAAAAGGCAGAAGAGGCACTCAGTCAAGATTAGTTAGGCTTTCCTTCCTTGCTGCCTTTCTCTGGGTTATGAATAAACAAGTCCAGTTGGATTTCCAGGACACAGGAGGATTTAATAAGCCCTGCCTGGTGCTTCACAGTTCGCAAAGCCCCATGATCTCATTCAATGAAACAAAGCCAATCTGGCTATAAATAACAACAGTATGGCAAAGCACTTGTGATCAATCTCCTTCCAGCTTCTGGGCAACCTTGACAGATTTTGTCACTCTCCCCATTTCAGAGAAAAAGAAGTTGAGGCTGAGGGAAATTTAGGCTTCCAGGACTCACGTGGGCCACAGTAATTTAAGCCCTGAATTCTTTCCCAGACCAGACTGCCTCCTCCTGGCATGACTGGGTCAACATGCTTCACCACAAAATGCCTAAACATTGCAGGATCCTGCAAGAATCCTTTAGAAAACTGACTTTGCTCAATCTTTCACTACCACTAAAACACACTTTATGTAAGCAAAGAAAATGTTTTGATTTTACAATTCAGTTTTTGCATAAAGGAGCGCAAACTCTTCTTTATCTTGGTGCCCAGCAACGGAGAAACTGCTCGACAAATGTTTGCATGAATTTCGTATGAGTTCTGGAGTGTGACTGGTGCTCGCACAAACACTTAACCCAGGGTTTCCTCTGCGTCTGGCACTGTGGTATGTGTTAGGACCCAGGGAATAATTAAGTAGTATGATAAGGTTCTGGAGCTGTCTAGAGAAGCCCCCCCACCCCATCCTTAGTCTGAGTTCAGAAAAGCCATGGAATATTCTAGAAGAAACAGCCAAGGTTAAGAAACAGAGAGGGAGAGAAAGGGAAGAACTTGAGGGATATTTAGGAGATAAAAGAGGCAGGCCTTGTAGACTTCCTGAATGTGAAGACTAAGGGAGGGAATGAAAGGAATCCATCCCTCCTCTTAAAAAGGCTTGCTTTCAGTATCAGCTAAAAAAATAATAATATGCATTAAAAGATGCAAACACTAATTCCAGTACATCCTCCCTGTTTCTGAAATTTGGTGGATCTCAGGCTCCCTTCTGCCAGGCCAAACCCAGACCAGTCTCCGTAGCTCTTAGGGTGAAGAAATTGCATTGTCTGATATATTACTTATTTTAATCAAATACAATTTTTTTCTAATTGTCACCGCGCCGGCAGCCTCACGGGGGCTGCTCTGACTTGTGTACATCCATGACAGGGAAGCGGTAACAGCAGCTGCTTTGCGCCAGCTCGCCCGTGTACGGTACCTCTCCCGCCTTGTCATTCACATCTCCCCTAATTACGGAACATCTGCTTGCTGTGGCCATTAACACTCCGCTACCAGCTTGTCTAGTTTAATACCAATGACTCCTGACCTCCCCCAAGGAAGGCGCTTTCTGTCAAAATTTTCCCCCAAAGAAGCCAATTCTCCACGCAAAATTTGCACTTTTTTTTTCCTTTCTTTCTTTCTTTTTTTAAAACGCTACCTTACTAAAGACTTCTGAAAGGAAATGGGTCTGCTGGGGTGCTCTTGGGAGGGGGTGGAGGGGAAGTCGCGGCAACTGGAACTCTTTTCCCTGCGTTATTTTGTTTTGAGTCTTTCAAAATTAAAAAGAAATGGAAATCAATTTAAGGGCTGGGTGTTAAACCCAAGTGTCCGCCCTCCTCCCGCTTTCCACCTCCCCCCCAACCCCGGTCCCGCAGCCAGGGGGCGGTATAGACACCAGCTCCGGTGCTGTTCTCTGTACTCTCTCTCCACCTACATAGAGACCATCATAGAAGATTACAACTGCCTTTATTATTATTTTAATTACAGGCTCCGTAGCGGTGCTCTCTTCCCTGGCACTCCCAGAATCCTAAAACTCGAGAAAAGAGATTCCCCTTCCTCTGTGGATGAGCTAGATGGAGCCGATTTCTCTGTGAACATCAGGCAGTGTTTAAAACATTCCACAGCTTCCCTGGATTTCCAATTACAACCTGCTCAAAAAGTGTAATAGAAACGGGAGGAGAAAATATACAAACCCCATTTCGTTCAAAGCATAATGGATCACACAGCAAACCGTTCCCAGCTGAGGGCTGACTCTCACCAGCTTGCCTTTGGTGACTTGTCTTAGGTGGAGACTTCTATCAGAAGGCATGATACAGCCCAGCGTGGCCTCGGGGACGGCAAGGAGATGTGGGATTATTCTAAATAAAAGGGACAAGGGAAAGAAGTTAATTTAAAAATCATCCCAAAGATGATTGGTGAATTGACAGCCTTAAAAAACAAATGTTTTGCACATTAGCATCTTGTTTCTGCTTCCTGTTTTGATGACTAGGAAATTCTTTTTCTTAGAGGAAAAAGAGAGTCTAGGGTGGCTTCTGCAAATACCTGGCTCAAAAAGTGGTCATAGGGCTTGTGGTATTTTATAATACAGTAGGACTTTGCTTTTAAAATGGAAAAGCAGGTAGGGAAGGGAAGCCCCTGTGTGGAGCAGCCAGTGAGGATGCAAGCTCGGTCAATGCCAGGGTAAAATAGGGCAGCTAGGAGCTGATTTTAATTTTATTTTTATCTAACAGAATCAAAAGTGGTCACTGACCCAAGCACAAGGAAATTCCAACGAGAACAAAGTAATTAAGAGAGAATAATCTGGAGTGTTGTTATTGTGTCCCAAAACATATAAAAAGCATTCACGGTACTTCGCTGCAGGGAATTTGCTCGGGCATCACCCTGGTGCTGAGAGGATCGCTTGCTTCTCTGGTAACTGAAACAGGGGAGGAGAAATAAAAGGAGGAGAAAGGTGAAGGCATAAATGGGTTAAAAAAAAATACTGCAGAAGAATACCTGTAAATACATTTTTTAAATGTGCATTTCCAGTATACAACATCATCTTAATTGTCGACCTCTCCAAAGCACCTATCGGAGAAAACGTTTTAACAAGGGGGGGAGAAATGATTTTGTAATCTCAACAATAAAAGCGTTTCCATCCTTTGTATATGCTGATTTACAAAAAAAAAAAAGTGCTTTCAAACAACAAAAGATAGAGCAGTAATTACATAAATCTCTTCATTCTTGATGAAGACACAGTGCAGTGTGAGCAAATCAATAGTGTTGCTGCTGTAATTCTTGTTTTTATTATAAGCCGAACACAAACTTGTTAAAATTGAATTCTGCTTCTTGCGTATAAAAAAATTAGGATTTGCACAAATTCGGAGGAAAAGAACACATGTTCTGTAAATGTTTAATTTTTCCCCTGCTACTTAGGAGACTGATGATGGAGTAGAATCCGATTTAGAAATGAATGTGACACCAGTAATATAACGTTGCTGCCCATAGCCCGAAAAATGAGACAAGCCACCTTTAAACATCTCATTTTAGTTGCTGCACTGTAGATATTCAGAATGCCCAGATATTACTGCCTCAATTTTTAATCCCACTATTAAATAAACTAAATGTACCCTAAAGTCAACTATCTCCAACTTACTGCCAATAAATTGGCTGTAATGATTTTTCTCCACAACCTACATTTATAATATTTCCCACTCAAGAATAAGTAATATGTTGATTTTCCAAAGAAAAGGTGAAAATTATTGCATTTAAAAATAATTAATAGATGGACCTGCATACCTTTGAATTAAATTAAAGGAAAAATGTTTCTTTTTTGTAGAGATGATTGCATTCATATCCTGTTTGGTGTGAAAAGTAGATTCCAAAAAGCTTTTAACTAATTTGTTCAATTTGTTTCAAAGCCAACATGAATAGGCTTGGTGCAAATTCAGATTCATTAAAACTTAATTAATATGCATCATTATGCAAATGAGGTTGCAGTTAATGAGTTCTTAAAAGAAGCTTTCTTTAATTAGTTCAGTTTTAATGGCATCATCATTTATCTGACTTGTTTTTAAAGCCACATGACATGCAAAAAGTGACCATCCTCTACAATGTGCTGCCTAATTGCGTTTCATCCTAATTGTTTAATGTTGAAAACTTTGAAAAAGTTTTAAATGTTTTGATATTTAGTTCTATTAAATGGCTTTCACAAACTTTTCCATTCTGGTGAAGGAGTTGTTCTTTCGTTCCTCAGCTTTTTTTTTTTTTTCCTGCAGTTGCTTTTAATTATTTTTTTTTACATAACCATTTTGATCACTTATTTTGATCATATGAATATTGTGTCCATAAATATATATTTATACATTGATGAGCCCAGCCTTACAGGTACACACGTGAAATTGTGAGTATAATTGCTCAACAAGCACACTTTATTGTTATGTGCATATATTAGTGTGGATTATTATACTTATGCACTTGAAAAATTAAAACGAGCCTTTCTTGAGGCCATCTGCTAACTTCAGGAAGCTTGGTAACGTGGTTTAACACAAGATTTTAAAATGTAGTAATTCACAAGAATTACAGCCACTGCTACTATCACCAGCGTCTCCATCAGAGATGCCTGCCTGGGAGATAAGAATGCTTAATAATTATTGAGGAATATGGAAATCAGAAAGAAAAGGAAAAAAAGGCAGGCTTAGTACAGAAAAAAAATGCTATCCCAGAAAATGACTTTGGAAGCTTTGCAAATACAATGGGTTTTTAAAACATTTTCAGATTTATGAAATATTGTGCTACACAATTACAATTGTGTTTTGACATGTGGTGCTAAATGTAATTCTTGGGTGGGGGGGAGGGAGGAAGTTCTTCACACAGGGGCCTAGAGAGGAATTCAGTGTGCTGCATTACCCGTTTTTACCCTACTGTGGGGAGTTTTATAACTGAGACAAACTACTTGCATTTGGAGCTCAGAAATAAATATATGTGCTTTGCATTGGTTTAAGTGAAGTTTTATGTTTTGTTTCAACAGAGATTGAGCTGTGCACATGCCACCCTAATTAACAACAACAAAAAATGCCGTGCAAGGCTTGCATTTATCAAGGCACGGGCCAACACTGCATACATTGTACATTTCACATAGGAAAATAAATATTCCAACCCCTTTTTAACACTTAGTCTTTTGAGTACCACCAAGAATATACTGATTAAATAATGGGGAAAAATAAATCTCACAGAGCAGGGAGTTGAGAAACTATTATTTGGGGGATCTTTATAATGAGGGGGCATGAAGTCCTTAGCTGGGAACATGGCCTCCTTTCTCTGAAGTCAGCTGGTTGCAACAATGTAATTGGTATCACACCGCCATATGGTGATTGAGATCATATTAATAGAATTACATGAATAACTATTGGGGGAAGTTCTGTTCGCAAATACGGCATCACGTAAAAGCGTGGAATGCAGCCATGCCATTATGGGATGTTTCTGAACAAGAGGGACGTGACAGACTCTGTTATTCGCAATCAAGGTGAGGAAGTAACCCAGGCGGTCATCTTATCTTAATAAAAACAGAAAATGGTGCAATCTAATGTGTAGAAACCAGAACGAACCAAAAGACATTAATTATTTTTTTTAGCTTATCAAATGGAACCATGTAATTCTTCAGGGTGGGGGAACTTGTCTTATTTATATCTGTCTCATCAGCACTGAGCAGGGTGCCTTGAATATATAGAAGGTCTCTAAATATTTACTGAATAGATGAGTAAATTCATTACATCGGGTCAGAATTTACTAATAAATCATGTCTCCAACATGTTATAACAAAACATGCATTTATAAAAACAATCATATGGAAAAAGTATAAATATATTTATAACCCCTAATCCCACCCTGATACCTATAAAGCAAAATTGTTCTCTTTATATACCAAAAACATTCTTCTCCTTGGCACAATGCTTTAGTGTTTATAAAGCAATTTCCTGTACTAATCTCCTTGTAATTGTCATAGTCTTCCTTGGAAATGGACAGCAATATCTTGGTGTTTTGTTTTTGTTTTGTTTTTTTAATAAACTTAAGTAGCCCAGAGAGAGGTGTTATTCGCTGAAGGTCACTCATATAGAAAACCTGGGGTTATGGAGCACTTGGCACCCCACACCCCTGGCCTTGAAGAGGCCTTTTAGCAGGTTCACTTAAAGCCAGTAAGAATATGGGGCCCTCAAATCCCTGCCCAGAAAGGCCATGGGGTAACATCACTTCTCTGCTCCCAGCAAGGAGTTTTAATAGGAAGGATAAATGATCAGAATCTGCAATACCAAGAAGCCTTTGAGCTTAGTGTTTTCAGGGATAATATTCAAAATGATGATGCTACTGGCCATCAATCATAATTATTTTAAAATTCAATAAACATTTAGCGAGTACTTTCTTTGTGTCAGGGCACCGTGCCAGGTGCTGAAGAAGCCTAGCTTTATTTAATCCTCTCAACACTGCTATTCCAGGCAGGCACGTTCACAGTCTGAGGCAACTGGATCTTGGAGAAGGTAAATGACGCAGCCCAAATCCAAACACCAGAGCAACAGCCAGAATGCCCGCTGGGATTAGAAAAGGCTGTGCTCTTTTTACTGTAATCTGGATTGCGACTTCAGGCACATTACTTAACGACTGATGGAGGGGCCACGCTTCCAAGTAAGTGGATGCCACGTCAGCATGAAGAAAGATATCTTTGAATTAGAGTGTTCAAAGAAGGCTTTGTAGAGGAAGGGGGAAAGGCAGGAGGCTGGGAATGATCAAAATGGTTATGACAACAGACAACAAGAACTAGTATTTGCTGGGCCCTTAACTACGTGCAGGTAAGTTAACAAGTCCTAACTCTCTTATCCTCTCAGCCTATATGTCACAAAGGCAGGTCCCATGGTCGTTAAACTAACCCAAAGCTGCACATTAGCGACAGAGCAGGAATGGTTTTTCTTTTAGAGATACAAGAGTTTGGGCTCTTGTGATCCTCTGCTTTCAAAGGTGAAGCATTTCTATAATTAAGCAAAATTTGCTTCATTGTTTGCAGAAACGTTCATCTGAGAAGAGAGTGATGTTTTTTCCTCTTTCCCAAATGTGCAAGTACAAAATTACAATCACCCCCAGTTGAGTGAAAACACGGCTGGTAGCATACATTTCAAGGCTGAGAATAATATGGAAATGCCCCTATCAACTAAGTGCTCACAGCAGATTTCAAGATTTGGTGTTAATGGAAGAAGATCTTTTTGGAGAATCTACAATGGGCATCCACAAGAAAATCAAATGGGAACTTGGAATATGCAAACCCAAAATGTGCTTTGTGAAGCCTCACTGGTCACCAGAGAAAGAAAAGTCAAAAGGTAAGAAAGCCCAAGGAGAGGTGAGAAGCCTTCATCGGTTGTAGAAGAATTGCTCTCCCTCTTTATCTGCTCCCACCTGCATCTTTGTGAACCCTCAAAGCATCTTATCCTCCTGCACTCTCTCTTTTTTTTTTTTTTGAAGCAGCCACGCTGAGAATGAGCCCCAGGTGGTTGGTACACATGGAGACACACTGCCTGTATAACTGGAAGATGCGCTCAAGTCCCTCATTAAACAAGCTGCTGGATCTTGTAGATTCTGTCTCCTCAGTACACCCCTCTACTCTTCCTACTAAACTTCAGACTTACTAAAAACTTAAGATCTTTGTCCCCTTGTCAGGCTTTTTTGCCTCCCATCTTCAATTTGAATGCATTCTCAATGTTGTCACAAAAAAAAAAAAAAAAACCTTTTACCCTGAATTTGCCACTACCTCTCTCATGAACATTCAATAGCTCCCCATTGCTTTTCAAATAAGATACAATCTTCTCAGCCTAACTTTCAGGACCCTTGTGTTTTCATTCCAAACCATAGATTCAATTTTAATTCTCTCTTTTCCTTTTAAGTTACCTCTCAAATCAAAATTTTTTCTCCCATTTCATGTCAACAATATTCAGCTCTCTGATAATCATAAAAGCAATATACTGTATAGTAATGGCACATAATGCGTAAAATAGAGAAGAATTTAAAAAATCCTACAATCTAAACACCTAGATATAATTCCCCAGAGTAATAAATACATTGATTTACTTTCTTATTTAATGGATTTAATAAATATATCTGATAAACCTGAAATCTCTGTACTAAGATAATTCTATTGTCTGTCTTTTTTTTCTGAACAATATAGTATAAATATTTTGTCACATCCTTGAATTTTTTTTTAAATTCTAAATTGAAGAAGCTATTTTGTGCAGACTACTTAGGACAGTGCCAGGCACATAGCAGGTACTCAACAAATATTAGAAGATCAGCACTCATTATTATCAGCCATTATTATCTTCTAGAAACTTAATGTTTAATACATGTATGATATTTGATGATACAGGTATTTATCAATTAATTTGAAATATCCTTTACTGTTGAACATTTAGGCTGTTCATAGTTTTATGTTACCATATACAATCCCGCAGTGAATATTCACATGTGTATGTGGGCTGTATATGCATGAATGTGTGTATGTGCCTGTGTGCATATATGTTTGTGTGTCTGTGTGTGGGGGTCTGGTGGCTGATTGTCCTCTTGGGATTTTTCCTATTGCAATAAATTCTCTTTCCTTTTTTTTTCTTTAACTGTTTTGAGTCTATTTTCTTGCAACCTAAAGAGTCCCTTCCCCAAAACATTTGTGCAAAGTCTCAAATCTCAAAGGTGAGGCAGATCATCTCTTATTGTGAACGCAGATCTTTGAGATCTTGAGTACGTTAGGGCTCCAGAGTCTTGGCCTGGAGCTGGGGTTCCAGGTGGTGAGGCTGGTTGGGGGAGGGGAGGTCTGCCTTCTGGCTGCAAGAGCAGAGTGAGAGGTAGAGCCTCCTCGGGAAGAAAAGAATAGTCCAAAAACATACAGATGTAGGTAGAAAATCAGAGGGGCTTCTCTATTGGTCAGAGCATATGAGGATATGGTTTTGAAAGATGGAGGCAAGAGACATTTGAGACAGCCACCTGCTGTTGGTCTTCACCTAAGCCCAGGGATGAGAGAGGGAAGGACGCCGAGTAGACTTCAACCTCACCAGGCGTTTCTAACATGCCCTTCTCATTGCCCCTTGTCTGCAGTGTTATCATTGGAATAATTTGATAAACATATATTGGCAGTATAAATTCAATTCTTATTCCCTTGCTTAACAATGAAGTTGAGTTTTCTTGATATGCACATGTTGTCTCCTCGTATGTCTTCACCGCAGACAGAATTGGCTACTTAATTTGCAGGACTCAGAACCAAGTGAAAGTGTGGACACCCCTTGTTTAAAAATCATTAAACATTTCAAGATCCTGACAGCAAAGTATTGAACCAAGCCCAGGACCCTTCTAAGCACACAGCCCTGTGTGACTGTTCAGGTCACATGCCCATGAAACTGGCCTGGACTGCAGATTGTATTCTCAAGTTTTTGGCTATTGTTACAGTATGTTAATGTTCCCTTCTTTGCCTTGATTTTTCCAATCCTTCTATGTCGCAAATATATTGATATTTTGTCATGTGTTGCAAAAACACTTTTCCCTCTACTGTGTGAATTGCAAGATTATAATGCATCTCACCAGGCATCTCCTTTTTGCTCAGGGGCCATGAAATCTCCGTATTGCTTTGATTCTGGTGTAGAGCCAAGGTCAGCACCATGTCTGAACTTCTCAGTCACCACAGCTCGGATCGTGCTATTCCCCTGCCCACACTACCCTTTCCTTCCAATCTGCCATGTATAATCTCACCATCCTTCAAGGTTGAACTCTAATGTCATACTGCCCGGGAAGCTTCCGTGATATCATGACCTAGAAGTCATCCCCATCCAAACTCCAGAGCATCTTCTTCCAGATTCTTCTGCTTTGAACTGTTCAGTATCTTTATAGCAGCACACGGTTCTGCTGCCTCACAGAGTGAGTTCCTTGGCGTCAGGGACCCAATATTGTACATCAGTAATCCTCTGTGTATGTCTTGCCCTTTTCATTTTTATTATTAGTAACTAACATTTATTGAGCACCTACTATGTGATAGACACGCCTCAAAAAATGTATCTGTCCAGATGTGGTGGTACATAATCTATAGCCCTAACTACTCAGGAGGCTGAGGCGGGCGGATTCCTTGAGACCTTGTAGTAAGCTATGATGGTATCTGTGAATAGCTACTGTACTCCAGCCTGGGCAATATAGCTTGACCCGCCTCTGAAAAAAAAAAGAAAGAAAGAAAGAATAATCTGTATCTGCATGGTGATAGGCTATTTCCAAAGACTTCCAGGACAATGGGAAAATAGGCCCTCATTGCGTTCTGACCTGTGCTGAGAGTCTCTCTCTTCCTAGCTCCTTCTCAGGCTTGAGTCCCAGTTGCTCCATAGATGCTAGCTGTAATTATCATCATCATCATTATTTTTGACATTTACTAGGCACTTAGCATGAGGCAAGCAAGCATTGGCTTATTTAATCCAGTCAACAAATACATGAAGGGAAGACTTTTATTAGCCTCATTGTACAGATGGGAAACCAAGGCTTTAGATGTAGCAACTATAAGTGACAACCTTGGGATATAAACTTAAACTGGCTGCTTTCAGTGTTCTGAAATACAACATCACTGTGACTCTTCCTCATCTCCAGTGAGAAAGGAGGGTGCCAGTCACTCAGTGTAAAGGTGATAAAGGTGATGGATTGACATTCTGAGCAACGAGAGTGACATAGTAAAGCATCTCCTCTCCTGTTTGTTTTACTACCTTGGACCCTCAGTGTGAGTTTCATTTGGATCCTAAGTATTGTAATGTGTGTTTGCTGAATGAAAGGGGTGTAGAGGGAATCCCAGTGTTACTTCTCAAAATACAAAGTTCAGACAATAAAACTTCAAGGACATTTGTTTCCAGACTGGGGCCCATTACGAAAAACAAAAACAAACAAACAAAAAAAGAGTATGGCATTTATTTAAATAGCTAGCAAACATTTATTGAGCTTCCTGTATGGTATCCACATAGTGTTCTAAATAGTTGGGTTTCCAGAGAGATCAGAAAAATCAAGTGATTCGTCCAAAGTCAGAAACCTGGTGAATGAAAAGGCTAGGAATGTCCTCTCCATTCTTTGACTCTCCCTGGGGCTTTGCAGCAACTATAGAAAATGCATTAGGAATCCAGAGTGGTTAAGGTAGGAAAGCCCAGCTCTCCAGGACCTCAGCACTTGTGGAAGGAAGAGTCACATGAACAGAGTTACAATTCAGCCATCAGAGCAGTGGCAGAGATCAGGCTCTGGGCAGGCTGACGCATGGAGGATGAGTCCAAAGGAGAAGGTTAGGATGCAAGGGTGGATGCATCAGGAATAACTTCCCAAGTCCATACTTCTTTCTACATACTACACTGTCACGGTCAAAATCAAAGATAAGCAGCCATTTTCTGAGGGGAGAAGCCTTTACACAAAATTATTCATCCTGTTCTTGGGCTTCTGACTCCTTCATTCATCTACCATTGAGCCATCTATCCAGACATCCATTGATCAATCAATCCAGTTACTCACTTATCTATTCATTTACCCATCCACCCATCCATTCATCCATCTATCCATCCATCCATCCATTCATCCAACCACCTACTCACCCATCCACCCACCCATCCATCTATTCATCCATTCATCCACCTATCTATTCATTTATCCATATATACACCCATCCATCCATCTATTCATACATTTATCCATCCATCCATCCATCCATCCATCCATCCACCCATCCATCCACCCATCCATCCACCCATCCATCCATCCATCCACCCATCCATCCACCCATCCATCCATCCATCCACCCATCCATCCACCCATCCATCCACCCATCCATCCATCCATCCACCCATCCATCCATCCATCCACCCATCCATACACCACCATCCATATATACATTCATCTACCCAGCCATCCATGCATTCACCCATTCATCTATCTATCCATCCATCCATTCATCCATCCATCCATTTATCTACCTATCCACTCATCCATCCATTCATCCATAATCCTTCCATCCATTTTTTTTCACTCATTCATCTCATTGCTCATTCATTTCTTCATTGATTTGTAAAACATGTCATAAGTTCCCACTGTAGCAGAAATTGATTTAGACACCAGAGAAAATGTATAACTAAAATTAACATTTAAACAAAATGAATTCCAGAAATAAAAAGCTCCTGTCAGCTCCTGATATGTATGTTACAACTCTCATTTGGCAATATTTGATCCAGCAAATTAAGACTAATGTGACTTTTAGACACCATAGCTAAATCAAGCAGGGGACATGTGTTGGCCTACTCAATTCTTTCATGAAATGACCTCCAAAATATTATTATTTCTAAGCCCCTTAATTTGCACTCTCTAATCCACATAGCATATCTTGAGTACCTATTGTTTAAACCTTTCATGGTCTTTCACAGAATGAGCAACATACTAAAATGTCATTTTTTCCAATTTACTATCATTTGAAAATGAAACAATCCCAAACACACCAGGAAGATTCACCAAGTTACGAATCTTTAACATGAAGGACTACGATGTTGTAAATAACATATCATAAAATAAATAAAAATACTTTAAAGATTGTGTCTCTCTTCCTCATTTTGACATACACTGATATTAAAACGATTTTCTCTAATTTAATAAAGGACATTTAATCAAACATCTCTACTATTTCCTCTCAATAAAAAATGATATAAAGAGAGCAAAATGTCATATCACCTTCTTTTAATTGATATCTCATCCTTTACTTAAATTACATGTCAGAACAAGCTGTCAATTTTAAGGAGACTATTGATATTTTATTCTCAGCACTTTTTTCCCCCTGGTGGAAAGAATAAAACATTAAAACAGTGATTATATATGAATCACCTCTTATGCATCGGAGGTACAGTATTATTAGAAAAATAATCGTTACCATTTGTAACACAGTCTTACCAAACAGATCCATTCTAATGCTAGAAGCTGTGTTTAATTCAAATAATTCAATGAGATAATTTGTGAAAAAAAGATATAGAACGAAATTACTGCCATGAAACTCATTTCTTGTGGTACCTGGGTGATGAGAACAGTCTCTGAAGCCATCACCAGATCAGTCTCCACTATGCGCTTACCATGGCAGGAAAGGAATGTGTTCACTCAGAAGTTTGAAGGTGATGTCTTCAAGACACGGAGACCCGGGTGAGGGCTAAGAATGAGTGGAGAACAATGGCAATGAGCTTCAGATTTATAAGTCATCTCAGGTTTAGAAGTCATAGGAGGAAAAGAAATGGTGCCGAAGGAAAACAGTCCTGCATCTCTGCCTGCCTGGTGCCCTGCCTTCCTCCCATTCATTAGTCCATTCACTCCTTCACCCCTGCACCACGTGCCAGGCACCAACAGTGCACCAGGCACTCTACTGGGGGATGAAAAGGGCATGACCCATCATCTTTGGCAACCTCAAAATCACATAGGAAAGAAAGTGAATGATGCTGTATAAGTCCTAGGGCTGCAAAAAGCAAAGTGCCACCAACTGAGCGGCCTAAGCAATTTCTTGTGTCACAATTCTAAAAGCCAAATGTCTGAGATCAAGGTGTCAGCAGGGGGGTTCCTTCTGAGAACTGTGAGGGAGGGTCTGTCCCAGACTCTCTGGCATCCTTTGACTTGCAGACGCATCACCCAATCTCTATTTCCATCTTCACAGGGCATTCCCCCAGTGCACGTGACTGTGTCCATATATCCCATTTTTTATAAGGACACCAGGATTAAGGCCCACCCCAATGACCTTATTTTAACTCGATTATCTCTGCAAAGACCCTAAATCCAAATATCATCATACACTGAGGTACACGGGGTGTGGACTCCAACCCGTAAATTTGGGGGCACAGACGCAAGTCAACCTCTAACAGATGTTAATTGTAATGAAGCTCTGGAAGCTTTTGTGAAGAAATCCTCTGCTTCCAATATAGCAGTTAAATGAATGGGTCCATTTCATTCAAAATCACCACCTATTTTTTCTTTTAGCTTGACAAAATGGCTCTTAAGTTCATCTATGTGCATAAATACTCAAAGATTGCAAAGAAGAATTTTCACTTATTTCTTATTATAAAACCTCAGTAATTAAAATTGAGGTGCTGAACTAGGAATGGAAGTCAGGTAGGTAGAGCAGAATCAAGGATTTAGAAATCCACCCAAGGGCACACCCTGGGATTTCACCTGTTAGGAGAGAGAACAGCTCTACACCAAGGAAGCAAAAAAAGAGAGCCTTCTCGATGGTACCAGGAAGGACACCCTAGGAGCCACACAGAGGGGGTAGTTAGGTCCCACCACAATCTTTATACCAAAGCATATTTTAGATAGGAAAAATAATAAAAAAGTAAGACAAAAAGAGAACATGTCTTTTCCTTTTTCTTTGAGAACACTTTTCCAACCGGGCCGCTAACAAAAGGGATGACCTTTGAAAAGGCCAACAAATTTGGCTGCTTAAAAATTTAAGAAAACACACACCAGCCAGGCAACACTCGTAACATACAAACAGCTCTTAATAATGAATAAGAAAATAAAAGGAAACTCTTCCCCATAGGGAACTGATCAAATAATCAGAACAAAGAAACTAACAAAATAAAAAAAGAAAATCGATTAGCCATTAAGAGTATTTTTAAATGGCCATGGTAATAATTAAATAAATGCAAATAAAAACAATAGAAATTTCCTTTCCCAACTTTCAGACTGATCAAGTTTAAAAGACCTGAATATGCCTGTTTTTCAGTGAAGATGTGAAAGCATGTAACCAGTTATAAATAAGCATGGTGGGAGGAGTTCACCTTATTAGAACCTTCCTGGAAGTCCAAACGCATCAATACCCAAGATATCCATATACTCCTTTGACTGAGAAAACTAGTTTCCAGATATGTATCCTTTGGAAAGGAATACAAAATCTGAAAAACTGCACACCAAAGGATCTTAATCATATTGCTGCTCATCACAGTGAAAAACTGGGAATCGCCCAGTTGAGACTAGATGACTTGTTAAGTCAATTATTGTAGTACTGACAGTGAAATATTAGGTGGTCATTTAAAAGCCCACCCATGTGCACACTGGCATGTGAACACACACACACACATACACAGGTTTGAAAAGATGTCCATGACATTTTTATTAGTAAAAAGGGCAGGTACAGAACATTTATTTATCTATTTTTTTTAGTCAACAAATATTTTCTGGGAACCAATTCACATCCACCTTTGTGCTAAGGGTTAAAGAAAACAAATGAAGGGAAATTATCATGGTCAGAGTCGATCGCAATGAAATCTTCACACAAATATAAAAACTGATAAGGTTATAAAGAGAACATAAAAGAAGATATGAAAATACATTTTTTTAAAGGGGGACTTGACGTAGGTGAGTCCAGGAAGGCTCAGGAAGAGGTGACATTTGAACTGTCTGATACTAAAGGTTACTCGCTGAAAGGGACAAGTCGGGGAGCGGTCCTGGCAAAGCAAAGAGACAGCAGGGTCAAGGCTCTATGAAGAGAGGGAGTGGGATGCCCTTGAGAAACCCCAGGGAAGGAACTATCGCTGCAGCACCAAGGACTGGTGGAGCCAGGTAGCGGGAGAGAAAGGTGCAGAGAGTGGGCTGGGAACGGCAAGTAGGAGTTAGAAGCAGGGCTGCCATGACCACGTTTAAGATTTTAGGAAAGCCTTCCAGCAGCAGGGTGCAGAGTGAGTTTGGGGGGACAAGAGTGGATGGGAAGGCAGTGGGGAGACTGCTGCATGGCCAGGTTTGCGAGTCAGCAGCTTGGTGTAAGATTAGAATCCAGGCTTCTGGTGGTGATATTGGGGGAGATGAAGAACAAAGGATGAATTCAAGACATATTTACTAACCGAAGCAACAGGAGAAAAGAGTACCCAGGCTGCCCCCTGGCTCCTGGTTTGTCTGTCTGACTGGAAGGGCCAGCGCACATGGCGCCACCACGTTTGTGAAGAGTCATGTGCACTGCCCAGGACTTACACGCCCCTTCACCAAGCCACAGGAAGGGCTTTATCTCCACTGGGGAGATGGGGGTGGGTTTCCCTGTCTTGGCTTTTCCATATTGTTAATACATTTCCACAGTGAGTGTCATTTTTGTAGAGACAATAAAGCTGTGTTTTTGTATTTAACAAAATTAGGAAGAGATCAGAAATCATGTAAAACAGGGCAAAGGCAAATGGACATGTTGGCTTCAGAGAAGGAGAAGATGAGAACAGGGAGGTGGAGACAGAACTGACACCTTCTGCCTTTCTGCCCCAAAGGCCCAACCCAGACGGTCTATTAATTTCCATAAGTGATCAGTCCAATCCCTCTGAGAGATCTCAGCAATGCATTTCTGAGTCTGATTTGTATCATATTGCACTAACATTTCTCTCCATCTCACCACAAGGTCCCTGACCATGGCAGAGCATAGGGAAAGGTTTCAATTTTGAATCTAGTCCTCTCCTTTTGTGGTGATTTAGGGACCAGCTCCTGCCTCAAACTCTCCGAGCCTGGGTTTCCACATTATATATCGGGCATCGTAGCTGTATATAACCTTCTGCAAGGAGGGTTATTTCAAGATGCAATGAGCGTTAACACATGCAAAACACTCAGTATGGCAACTGGCATATCATAGTTTGTTTATTGTGTGTCTATTTTTGCTTTTCATTTCTGAGTCCCCAGTATCCAACACAATGCCTTGCATAATGAAGGTAAGCAACAAATGTTTGTTGAATTTAGTTGACTAAAGATTGGATTCAATTGCAAAACCTTTGAAAAAAAATAAAATCCGTCCTTTTTTTAAATTCAGATTTCATACCTCCTGTCAAAAGACAGACTTATTGCCATTTACTCAATAATGCATAAGCTCCTAATGCATCCTGCAAGGTGAGGTGTGGGGGCACAGATGAGCAAGGGCTCGGTCTCATTCCTCTGAGGCTCCTGATTTGGAGAAGAAGGCAAAAACATCCAGGGAAATATATGGCCTCATGCATTGGAAGTGTTGAGGAAGAGGTTGGAACAAGGTCAGAAGGGAGCATAGGACAGGGGCCAAGTCCAAAATCTAAAGTCCTTCCCTGACTTCATCTCCCACCACCCTGCCCACCACCCTCCTTGCTGGTCCCCAAGCATGCTATGAAAGGACTCACCTCAGGGCCTTTGCACCTGCTGTTTCCTCTGCCTGCAGTGCCCCATACCTGCATGCCTCCATTGATTTGATGCGCCACAGGTGCACAGATAATTGGTCAAACATTATCCTAAATATATTTGTGAGGATATTTGTGGGTGGGATTTTCAGGCAAAAAAAAAAAAAATCAGTAGACCTAGTAAAGCAGAGTGCCCTCCCTAGCACAGGTGGGGGGGGGGGGGTCTTGTTCCATCAGTTGAAGACCTCCATAGAACAAAAAAGGCTGAGTAAGAGATAGGTCTTCCTACTTGATTGATTGAGCTGGGACACTGGTCTTTTCCAGACTTAAATAGAAATATTGGCTCTTTTAGGATTCCAGCCTGCTGGCCTTTGGACTAGAACTATTGGCTCTCCTGGCTCTCTCAGAGCTTGGGACTGGTCAGCCTCCACAATCATGAAAGCCAATTCCTATAATCTCTCCTCTCTCTCTCTCTCTCCCTTCTCTCTCTCTTTCCCTGGAGAAACCTGACTAATATACCCCTTCTCTGCACTCAGTCTCTGTGAGATCTTCCCTGCTAAGTAGCCATGTGAAATACCGGCTGCCCTCACATTCTAGCCCTTGTATTCACTTATCTGTTATTGTCAGTGCTCTTACTAGAATATCGGCTTGCTAAGAGCAAGGGCTTTGTCAGCTTGGTTCACTAATATGTCCCCAGTGCCTGTAACTATTCCAGGCACACTGCAGACATCTAGAACTATTGGATAAAAGAATAAATGAGTGATTGAATGAATGAAAGGTACAGTGAAGACTGCAGTTCAAAAGGGGGCTTCTAAAAGGGATGCAGGTATTTTCTTCTTGGTCCCATACTTAGGAAGGAAGCAAAGTTTGCCAATCAAAACACATTCCTCGCCTCAAGTGGCTAAGGTTCAAATCCAGCCCACGCCCACCAAACAACAATGACGCCTGCAACCAGAAATAGCCAGGCATTGTGGCGGGTGCCTGTGGTCCCAGCTACTTGGGAGGTGGAGGCAGGAGACTCACTTGAGCCCAGGAGTTGGAGGTTGCTGTGAGCTGTGATGCCACAGCACTCTACCCAGGGCAACAGCTTGAGACTGTCTCAAAATTAAAAAAAAAAAAAAAACCACTCCTCAGCAATGAAATGGGTTGTAGAGTTAGGGGCTATTTCTTTTTTCTTTCTTTAGGAATCTATAAGGAGGGCTCTGTTTATCTTGTTCTCAAGCACTGTAAGGGGTAGGCTGTAAACAGGAAAGAGGACATAAAGCTGACAGTGCCAACCCTCTCTTCCCCACGTGGCTTTGCTAGGCCTACTTAGCATTTCAATCTATATAAAGTCAATGGGCCATATAACCCTCTTTTATGTATACTCACCAATTAACATTATTCTTTAATAGGAAGAAGTTTAGAAGATTTTTTTAAAAGTTTGATTCCAAGGAACATGCTTAATCACGAAACCCTGATTCTAATGGGTGTGATAGGGCGGAAGGCAGTTTGCCAAGTTACACTCAGCACTTTTACGGCCATTCTCTAGCAGCCTTAGAGATGCCTGTGAAAGATGCCTCCTTGGTGGCGTTCGGGGCCTCCCGAGATCTAACCATTAACTCTCTTGGCCACTGTGCCTTCTATGCCTTCTCTCTGGGCTTTCAGTGTAACTGAAATGACAGCCCCTGGGACATACACTTCAATTCCATGCCTTTGTGACTTGGCTGGGACGGCTCCCTGGGTCAGTCAGGCCCTCTCCCTCACTTTCAGGCCAGCAGCATTGTTTTCAGTCCCTAGATAGCACCCACACAGAGTCAGCCACCCATCCAGTCTCCAAGTACCCCGGCAATGCTCTTGTGCCCCTACCACACCACCTAATCTATCTTTTGCACAGTAATTATTTCCAAGCCTCCTCACAGTCCGTAGTGCAGATGCATCACCGGCCTGCCCCAGGCACTCCCTCAACTACCGCTGAGCACACCCACTACTCCCCAGTGCAGGTGTTCTGGGCGGGGCTTCTCCACACCTACCCAATCAGGGCTCAGCAGTTCCCTGGTCCCAGGCATTGGCTTCAGCATGAACAAGTGGCCTAGACCTGGCCAACCAGAGAGAGTCCTGGAAACTATGAGAAGAGAAGCTTGGTGTCTTGAAACTGAAAGGGGGAAGATGAGATCTACTAGTCATGTGGCCTCCGCTCAGACAAAAGAGAAACCAGCACAGAAGCAGCAGAGCCTGGAGACTGGGCTGAAAACCAAGTGCTGCCTACAACACTCAATACCTACATTCAGCTATGCCTAAAGTCGGCTCTGTCCTTCAACTTCTCAATCAAGTAAGCCACAAAATTCAATGATGTGTCACTCGCAAGAGATACTGTCCATCTGAGATGCCTGACAACCCCTCTCACCCCTCTCCCCTACCACCTTACCCTGCCATGGATTAGAAGCTTCTCAAAGGCAGGCTCTGCATCCAGTGGACCTTTGTCCCTTCTAACCATTCAGGACAATGACTTCTTATACCTTGTAAGTGCTCAGTTAATGCTTATTGACTGTACTTGGTAGAATGAAAAAAATTACTTTTTAATAACACAGCTGTGTTCCCTGGACTAAATTGCCTAAGTTTTTATTTGATGTAATTATGAAATAACACCTTTTCAACCAATTTAATGTATAAAAATTTCTGGTGGGGACATTTGTCTTCATTTAAGTGTTTCTTAAATATTAGTTGTCCTGCTTATGGGAGAAAAATATTCAAATACATTAATGTTTTTGTGTTGAATATGAGATGAAACTCCTAAAGACTAATTTTCCAGATTACTTATTTTATATTTGGTGCCATTAATTCCACATGTGTGAAAAACATATAATTATACCCACACTATTAGTACTGAATAAAATTCTGTATTATTCAAGTATAGTAATAGATAAATTGGCACGAGACTCATGTACACAAATGAGGCTTTGAACTTTAGTGTGATTTCAGTTATCTCCTTTTAGCTCAGTGAAATGCCGAGTCTCTGCATTTGCTAAATATTTCTCTACCTCTACTCTTGCTCCAGTAAAACCCCTCGTATAATAAATGTACGTGGACCCAGAAGTTCTTACAGCTTGTGAAAATTGTGTGTTCTTTTCAGTAAATGGAGGAGAATAAAAGGAACATCGGTGCTTTGAGAGAATTCTTGAAAAAAAGAACAAAACCATATAACCAAAAGGTTTTGTTCATGCCACAACTGACACCCCCTCTTGAAACTTCATGAGGCATGTTAGCATCTTAAAGGCTCTGAGAAGTCCTGCAGGGAGGAAGCCCGGGACAATAAAATATTGTCCCAGCCAGCATTCTTCATGTTTTCCTGACTACCTGGCCTTATTAATGTCTACCAACAGTCTTTGAGAAATGTTATTCTAACAGTTGGACATTGGTCTCGGCTGCCCAGAGTGCAGCTCAGAGTTACTAAGGTGTCCTCATCTTTTCCAGTCTTATTTCTCAGATGAACAAGGGCATAAGCTATTGTTGTTGTTGTTTTGATTATTTAAGGATAGAATGAAGAACCTGCCCAGCCTGCCTCATAGAACAGGGTTTTGCATTTGTCTCCCTTGTTGCCATGCAAATGAATAATGGACTAGTGTTGAGGATTCCCACAGAATCATTGAATATGCTAATCCACAGGTCAGCTGGGCCATCCCAGCCCCTTCTAGCTTGAACCTTTTCAAGCTCTCATCCTATGATCTCTGCAAATCCCCAGGAAGGTTTGCTTCATTTTTGGTGCTATGTTCACATGCACTGTCTCTTTACACTGATTTCCATGAAAAACAAAATAAAAACCCAGCTACCATAGCAGGCAGGTGTGAGGGTGATGACATGACTACAGGTTTGGGTGAAGCAGAGCACTTGCCAAAGGCCAAATATTAATACAGCATGAGCGCTTCTTCACAACCCTCCGAGCAAGGCAGGAAAGCACTAGGAACACGGAGCACACGGGAGCTCCAAGGAGGTTACCCAGGGAAGCCAGAAGAGCTTTCGAGAACATGACCTTCATTCAACTTGAGTTGTAATGGAAATGGAGGATTTAATTATTCCTGGAGGAAAGGGATTTGAGGAAAAGCACCTGGATGGAAGAAAACGGTCCAGGAAAATAAGCCTTGTGGGCTTCATTTTTCTCCAAAGAGAAATCCTGAGATGTTTGTTCAGAGACATCCATGAGTCAGCACTTGGAAAATCTGTCCCCGCTGCCTCACTGTGCCCTTGCCAACTAGCCTCTCCCTGCCTCCCCAGCCCGCCCTCCTGCCAGGACCTCTTGCTCAGCAGTTCGTTCCCTGAGAAAACGCCCCAGAGCACTCGTGGATGGAGCTTGGAGGACAAACGATGGTGTCAGCTCCTCTGCTTCCTTTCCTCTTGCCACTTCCCAAACCTTTCCTCTGTCCTGCCTGTGTATACGGCACCTCGGTAAAAAAAAGAGCAATTTAATGATGTTCTAGATGGAAAACAAAGAAAGGAAAAAAGATAAAGAAAGATCGGACAAGATTAATCCCAAACCAAAATTCTGAAGCCATAGGCCACCCCAAAAGTCAAGATGCAACGTTAAAGTTTGCATGGACTCGATCAGAGCACAAGCAGGAAACCTCGGTTTTACCAGAGCATCATCAGTTGGCCATTGACCCCGAGCAACATCATGGATTTATCCTGAACAAGTGTGGAAAATAAAATTTATCAGTGTTCTCCCAGCTCCCTTTTACAGATGAATTTGGATACATAAAAGCTCAACAGAGATATAAAAGTTTATGAAAATCATTCGAAAGCTTTTCATGCATTCACTTACTCACGAAATATTTATACTGTGCCAAATATTTGTTCCAAGCCCCATAACTCCTTGTAACGTTCTTGTTCATCTTTGTGTCGCTCCAGGCATGGGTTGGGGACTCTACGAGAAGGTGGGTCACGTGGCAATCACTAGCAATGATTCTGAGTGTCAAACGTTACTTTCACTCTGTATCACCTAGTGTTCTCTTGAAATAGTACTGGGGAAAATGGAAGATTGCACCTGATTAACAAACATCTAGGACAATGGTGGGGCAAGAAGCCCCAAATATTCCCTCTGAGCCTCCTTTTCCTCTTCAGTGGCATTCTTGCTCTAACTCCTACCTACTACCCCTTGGCCCCTGAGCCCACTACCTGCTCTGTAGCCCTTTAGGCAAACATGGATACAAAGCTTCTGGAATGTTCTATCAGAACAGCTGAAATAAGTTAGAATTTTAATCATGTTATGCTAATCACTCCAGGAAAGCAGCAGGAAAATAAACATAGAAAATACCAGAAACATAAATACATCCCAATAGGCAGGGCCCTGCTCTCTGCCCCACCACCCTTGGCCCCCCATTCGCCAGCCATTCCTCACTCAGTTGGAGGGGGAACCACATCCTGGCACCCAGTTTGTAGTTACTCTGCCTGAGTTTCTTGTTCCCTGGTTCCATGCCTGGTTTTGTGATTGTGTAGGGTCACTGTACCAGGAATCCACTGCCCAGAGCTGGTATCCTATTTCTGTTCATGGATATATTAGTTTCCTACTGCTGATGTAACAAATTACTGCAAACTTAGGGGCCTAAAGCAACAGAGATTTATTATTTCATAATTCTAGAGGTCAGAAATCCATTTTAAGTCTTATAAGGCTTAAAATGAAGCTGTCAGAAGACTCGTGTTCCTTTGGTGTCTCTAGGGGAAAGTTGGGTTCTTGATTTTTCTTACTAGTAAAGGCTGTCTGCATTCTTTGATCCAAAGCTGTATCACTTTAACCTCTGCTTCTGTTGTCCCACTTCCTTCCTGACTCTGACCCTCCTACCTCACTCTGTAAGGATCCCTGTGATGACATTGCATCCACTGAAATCATGAAGGATCCTCTCCCCATCTCAAGGTCCTCAGCTTAATCACATCAGCAAATTCCTTTTTGCCATGTGAGGTAGCATATTCACAAGTTTTAAGAATTAAAACAGAGACATCCTGGCAGGCGTAGGTTTTGTTCTTCTGACCACAATGGATAGTGTCTAAAAGAAGATAACCATTCTTTCCTTCCTGAGGGATTGGGAGCAGGGCAATCACTGTCCCTCATTCATACTGATGGACCTCGTAGTGTCCTCTGTCTTCTCTCTTATCCCTGGTGCAACAGAGAGCTATACTTCCTGAACCCCTTGTAGCTGGGGGAAGCCACGTGACTATTCTGGCCAATGAGTTACAAGCAAAATAATATGGCTCACTTCCTGGCTGGAGGACTGAGTGGCCAGGGGAGACCTCCCTGAGCTCTCTTCTTCGGTGTCTATATGAGCAGAGACCCCTGCAGATCATAGTAGATAGAGAGAGTTGGCCTTCCTGATAAAACACAAGATTTCCAGCTAAATTTGAATTTCAAATAACTGTGTGATTTCAAATATTGCATGGGACAGACTCACGCTGAAAAAAAAATCATTGTTTATCTGAAATTCAAATTTAACTGAGCGTCCTGTTTCCGTTTGCTCAGTCTGGCAACCCTATGTGTTAAAGGATGACTTGTTGCCGTGATAGAGCCTAACCTTCCTGACCACTACCAGCCACTTGCTTGGGTGATTAAAGCAATGGCTAACAGCACATAACAGCACCTTCCATGAGCAGGGAGTGTCTTAGCCTAATGATAAGCCAAGAATGCCTCTTTACCCTCAGTCCCCAGAGCAGTCTTGATTAGCAACAGATCAGACAGGTCCGGATGCCCACAAAGCACTTACCCACATTTATTTCCAACCACTAAAATCAAATAACAATGATTTTCCCTCACTTTGTAAAAAAAAAAAAAAAAAGAAAAAAAGGTGGTGGGGCGGACATTCTCCACCTTAACTACTTCTCCCTTGATTTTTAGTTAAACCTTTGGTGCCCACTACTGCTAGGCAATGCTCGAATCACTTAGAAGACGACACGCAGTTTAGCACAACAGAATATATTTTGTCAGTTTATGTTTAACATATCAGTATTTCACAGTGTGTGCAAAGAAGCCTTGGAATCATGTTTTAAATTAAGAGGCACTTTTATAGCCACTGTGTGACTAGCCCTGACGGTGGCCACACTTGTTGTGCAATGCCTTTTAAAGCCACCAGAATTGCATGTGACAGCCAACCAATTTAAGTGGATTTGCAGTAATTGAGGCAAAACCAAGGCGACCAAAGTCATGGATTTGCAAGTGGATGTTAAAGGTGGGCGACGTGAATGTACACTTACCTGGAACCTAGAGAGATTGGAAAGAGGTCTCACTGCAGGCTCACAATGAAGCTGCCGGTACCTGAATCAAGGAGCTTCTCCTTCAAGCCACGTGTGGCAATTTTCATTCCTGATAAACATATCAGTTACTGAAGTGTGAGAACATTGTGAAGTGTAGAAATTGTTTGAGATGTGCTGCCCGACAGCAGGCGCGGAGGAGCAAGCATCACCTTGCGAATGTAGCCGTGCCATGCGGTGCTGCCAGTTGTGTTTGGTTGGTGTTTTGTCTTGAAGCTGTAAATAGAAAAATCTGGGTTGCACAGGCTCCTGCAGTTTCCTCCATCCCTTTTTCAAGTCGGGAACAGACTCCACCAGGCTAGAACGCAGTGGGTCAGCTGACACTGTCCAGGAGATAGCAGGAGAACAAGTAGTAGAACAAGTGACCAGGTCCAGGATCTGATAGGTGGAGGAGTTGCTGGGTTGTCAATTTCCTTTATTCTTTTTGAAAACATTCATCAGATTCTGATACCCAGACATTGTAGAGAAATGTGAACCTTTAGAAAAGAGATCCAAGTCTTATCTCTCCCTTCACCCTCTCCACACTGGCCTCAGAAGCCCTGCAGTGTGCTGTCCCCTGGAAGAAGCTGAGCACTGTTACTGCCTGACTCACCTTCCTGCCCTCAAGGAGCTCCCAATCCCTCAGGAAGGATGCGGGGAACACACAAGAAACAATGGCCAAAAGACACCACCGCAGAGGGTGACTGAGTCACGGAGTGTGTGAGAGAATAAACTCTGTGGACGTTTAACCATCAGAGAAATCGATGGGACTGGCACAGTCAGAGGCAGCTTAGTGACAGAGGAAAGGCTTCACCTGGCCCCTGCATGAAGCTAATGACCAGCAGAGACAGGGCAGGGCAGAGAGGGCAGGCATCCCAGGTGAGGATGCACAAAGGTGTCAGGTGCTGAGCCTTAACCACAGCCGTCGCCAGGGTGGTGTTCACTGCCAAGGAGAAGAGAGCCTTAGAATTGAAGGAATGGTCCCATCTATGTTTATCAAACTTATTTATAAAAACAGCAGCAGCAGTTACGTGCAGAGATCCTACTGTGTGCCAGTTACCCTGCTAAATGCTCTGCAAACCACTCCCTACCAAATCCTTTGCAATAAGTCTGCACAAAAGGTCTTGCTGTTCCCACTGCAGATGTCATTTCCCTGCTCTGGGATTTCCGTGCCCAGCTGACCCATGTCCACGGGCAAGAGTCTCTCCTTAGTAGACAGGAGCTAGCTCTTTTGGTGGATGTCTCTCTCTAGTTAAGTCCATGTTCCATACTCATTTGGCCATGGAGCAGTCTGGGAAGGCCAGGAGACTGTGGATTCAGACAGACCTGAGTGTGAATCCCAGCCTTCCCAGCCGTGCGACTTGGGGAATTGTTTGCATTTATGCCTCTAAGGGCTCGTTTCCCCATTCTTGAAATTGACTTGCTGCTATGTAATTGATAGGCGCTATGACAGTTCAATGAGCTGAGGCATGTAGAGACTGGGGCGTTTAAAAATTTAGTGATTAATATCATTCTCTGCAACCATCCACAATAAATTCAATCCTGCTTTCAGGGACATCTCTTCAAGACAATAGCCTTCCTGATCAGGAATCTATCAAGAAAGCCTAGGACTTATTCCTGATATCCGTGAACTGGTTCTTGGTAACCAACTCTTTTCTTTCCTTGTGTCACCAAAGTTAAATGATTCCTTCCAGAATTTTGCCAGACACTTAAATCAAGTCTACTTTTCCCACGTCTTCTTTTAGGAAGTGAGAACATTTGCTCACCTCCAGTATTCTATGGTATGTTATTCATGATGTTCTCAATGTCAACATCAATCACAGCTATAATGTCCATTAATTTCTGGGATGCAAGAGCTACGGACCAGAGCATTTTAACCCATTTATAGTCAGCACTGGATTCAAGATAAATCCCACACAGAGATCCATAATGGTGGCCAGAGCCTTGCCTCCCAAAATGTCGTGGAACCAGCTGCCTTATCATTCCTGGGACCCCAACAGAAAGGCAGAAACATTCCGGCCCATCCTTTCTCTCTCCTTCTACCACAATGCCCACCCTAGACCTGATTCAGATTCTGTGTTTTAAAAACATCCCCAGGTGATTTCTGTGCACATGATAGGTTTAGAAGCATGGAACTCGAGCAATAGTTCTTAGATTTGGCCGAGCTTTAGAATTAACTGGGGCATTTTCAAAAATTTCCCATGCCTGGCCCCTCTCCCTAAAGAATCTGATTTAACTTATTTGGAGCAGTGCCCAGGTGTGGGTATTTTTTTAATGTTCCCCCACTGATTCTAATATTCAGGGCATGGATCCTCCCTCCCACCCCCAAACCAGAGCTCTTCCATTCAGACAAGCTGGGCCCCACATACCATGACTACACATGGCCACAGCTGTGGAGAGGGAAGTGCCCCAGAAAGCAAGAACCTAGACTGGCTTGATGAATATATCCCCATAAACGAGCATAAGTTTATACAGGCTCATTACAGTACAGTCACATGCTGTGTTTATAACGATGGAGTTGCCAAAAAATGGGCGTCAGTAAAACAAATCGTATTGTCACAATGGTTATTATTATTGTAACAAAACTTTAACATTTCTTACCCCTCTGCCAATGCAATCACAATGCATAATGCATTTGAGATTACTTCCAGCTGTCTCCTACTCTATGAATGGGGACATTTCTGAACACAGCATTCAGAAGCCCTGCACATTTATATAATAAGCAGCCATCTTCCCATTCATGGGTAGGGGCTCAAAACCAGGGATGGCCACTGGTAGCTGCCACGGATGACCTCAAATTTGGAAGGTACCCTTCTTTCTAAGCCTGATAGACCCATGCTATTGGGTGGTAAATAAGGCATGAGCTAAGGAAGAAAATATCTCAAATCTAAATACCTCATTTCTAGTTCTTATTACGCACCCAGATCCTGGTAAGCTTGGTAAGCTGTGTGTCCTCAGCTGTAATTGATGTAGATATGCCTGCCCTCACTAGATGAAGTGAGTTTTCTGAGGTTCGGATCAAACAGTACTTTAAAATGAGTTGGATAACATCAGAAAACTCTGCAAATACAAAGAATTGTTACTAACAAAGTGTTGGTCGTGATGGTAATGACAATACAGTATTGCCTCCACAAAGAGAGGAAAAAGAATCTATCTCCAAAATACTTATAGTTTTTGTTTTCTTCGTAAAGAGAGTATTGATGAATGGGTGGATGGATGGATGGATGGAAGGAAGGATTGATGGATAGGAGGATGGATGGATGAATGGTTGGGTAAAAGGGTGGATGAGTTTGGTGGATGAATGAATAGGGTGGGTGAGTAGATGGATAGATGGGTGGGTCAGAGGATGAATAAATGTTGGATGGATGGGTAAGTAGGTAGATGGGTGTTGGTATGATAACTGGATGAAGAAATGGATGGATGGATTGAGGGAGGAAGGGAAGGAAGGACAGCAGGAGGGAGGCCTGGACGTCATGGAGCACTGACATGTAGCCTACCTCCCGTGGGTACTTTTTGATTCCTCACAGCTCTAGGTCAGTCATTTGGATGCCTTCCTGGTTAAGTACAACCACTTGGGCCAGGCCTGCCCTAACTCTGCTGCCTGTGGAAAGCTGTCCTTTCTACTGTCTGTTCTCCAGGCCTTCCTAACATCCCATAGCCCAGGCTTTTCCTCCTCCATTCCTTGGCGGCTACTGTTCTTGACTCTGAATGCCATGTTCTACCTAGTGCTGAGTCCAACGCACATGACTGCTATTTAGAAGCCTTCCCCAGCTTAGTCACTCCAAAGGAATTCCTCTCTCCTCCTTCGTCACAGCACCTATTTGTTTCTGCCTTATAGAGTGTACACCACTCTACACAGATTTGGGGAGAGGAGAACTAGTATCTATTAAGCATCTACCTGGTCACCCTGGAGCCCTGTGTGAGATACATTATTTGCTTTACCAGAGAAGTAACACAGGCTCAAAGTGGTTGGCCACCTCAAGGGAGGTGTATCATTCAGGTCATCTGATTCTGTGTGTCCAAAAGTGTCTCCACTGACCGCTCCTGATGCCCTAGAAGACATGACCTATGTTTTGGTTGATGTATCTACAAAAAGGAGGTAATTAAAGGAAGGGGCTAGAATTCTTGAGAAAAGGAACTGGTCAATAAATGTTATTTATTAGTGTTCACATTATTCTTATCCGTGGAAGACACTTACCCACACAATGCCCTTCAGAGCCTAAGCCCCCAGTCGGAGCAAAGCTTTATAACTTTAGAAATTAGTCAAAGCCCCGTGCTCTTAGTCTATTGGAACAATTAGCTGGTCAGTGAATTAAAAAAACCATATATTTTTGAAGTAGAAAATCATATGTACTTCAAAATTTTGATTTTCACTTAAAATATATAATGTATTTTATTATCATAATTTACCAAACTTTTGGGGTGGGGGCATGCCTCTCCTTTGAGTGGGGAGGAGGAGCCAGTGATCTAGTTTTCACAATCACGCCCGTAATGCAATCCCTGTGATTTCCAGTCTGGGTTTCTTTCAGGTGAAGCTCAAACACGAAGATAGATGCCAAGTAACCTTCTGGATTTTTCCCATTTTTCTCCCAAGCTTTTAGCATTACTCTGATCCACACCTAATTTGACAGCAGTTTCTGTGGCACCTTTCCTCCCTTTCCTTAATATGACATCATCTTAAGTTTTATGAAAACAACTTTCTCCTAATGCTGTTTCATGGACTTCCATGAAATGTGTGGTGTCTAATTAAATTAGCTCATTAGAATAACAGGGTCATGTGGAGCATGGGGGATGCAGAACAAACTGACTCTTGACAAGCAGATCACCTGGTGACCTGGGACCTGGGTGGCCAGGTGTGGCGGGAAGTGGTCAGCACACTCTGTGCAGTCACGGGGTGTTTTCATGAGAGCTGAGAAGTGGCAGTTGATCTACAGACTGAGTACAGTGGAGAGCAGATCAGAAGGCTGTCCCCGTAATTGACTGGGGTGCAGTGGAGATAGCCGGGCTACACACTTCTTTCCTCCACTAACAGGCTGCTGGTGTAGACAGCAAAGTAGAAAGAGATCTGCTTGGACACGATGTGTGGCTGTCTCTCTCCCCCATGACTCAGTATCAATGTGACCTGGAGCAAGACACGTTTCCCTTTCCTTCCCCATCCTGCCAAGCCTCTGCTGGACATCAAGTGGGATGGTACAGAGAAGGCTCTGAGCATAGCAGATGCTACAAAAAAATAGGAGCTGGTTTTACAATTGTAATTCTTGGGGTTTCTGATATCTCACATATTATATCTCGAAGAGAGTTGAAATGGATGCCTTAGCTCTCTCCCTCCCTCCTGCACGAAGAATTCTCTGAATACCCTTTCCAAATTAGCATTTACAAAACCTTCAGATCCTCAAAAACCTGAGACTTACCACTTACCCTGTTTGCACTTGCAAATTTTTCTTTGAATTAAAAAAAAAAAAGAAGCACACGTACACATATATTATTAGGACCCTGCTACTATATACAAATGGAAGGTCAAACCCTACCTCACCCTGTCTGGTTTGAGGCAACGCACTCCGATTTTAATTGCAAATCCATAAACCTCTTTTGTGAATTGCATTTGGTTTTTAAAGGAAGAGGAGTGCATAAGTCACAAGATCATTTACAGAAGCCACATCACAGAGACATTTTCTAATGCACATAACCGGATAATATGGTAATCAAACCAAACCAGTGGCAAAAAGCTTTGAAATCTTAAATAAGATCTAAATCACCATTGTTCTAACATTTATCGTGTATAGACTTTCTTAGCCTAAGTCACGCTGAAGTGCATTCTCTTTGTTTTTCATTTTGGCAGAAACAGGAGTAACTTGGGAGTTAATCTTTTAAAAGATGTTCAGTCGTAGCAAGTGGTAATGAAATATGCATACTATGTACTTAATAAAAAGTAATGCCTCTGCTATAAATTGCTTCATTGAGATATAGAAACATATTATAAACGATAAAATGCGTACAAGAAATGAAATGAAACAGAAGTTACCTTTATTGTCAGTTTTTATTTCTGAAATAGCCTAAAATTGCAGATAATGATTACTCATGGAAAGGGAAAAAACTTCATCAAATGCAATATCCACATTGTTGGTGGCATATTCTGACTCATGGGTGGATTTGTGGTCCTGGAGAGGTGCCTAGACATTGTAATTCACAAGAATTATAATTAACAAGGAAAAATTACTCATTTATTTACATTCCCATTTGAACACTAGATAAATTATTTGCTAAAAGCCCCTTAATGATCCCAAAGTACATAATTATCTAGTACATTGGTCCCACTTTCAGAGGATAGAAACTATAGCAAATTGCTTATTTCCCCCAAAACTGCTCCCTTACAACTCCTGCTAGACATTTCTTTTATAGTTTTTAAAAGTTATATTGGTTTTTTTTTAATATCAAAATATTTTATGCAAAATATTTCATTTAAAAAAAATTCCCTCTTGCTCTTGGGAGAGTGTATGTGCAATTGTTAAAGATGTACTGCAGATTGCAATAAATTCTGAAATTAACACTGAATATATTTTCATATTATGTTTACATATGGGTAGGGTTTTTTTTAGACTCCCTATCTTTTTTAGATTTATGAGATTCTCTACAATAAGATTTTGTGTGAGTATATTTAAATTTCATATGTGTATATATTTATACACACACAGAGCAAGATTACATACTTGCTTTAATTTCTCCCAATCTTAAAAACTCATAAAATATTTAAGCTGTTTCAGAACCAGAATAGAAATGCCTCAAACTGTTGTTTAAAATTATATCCAGCCTTCACCTACCCATGCTAATGAATGGAGCAGCGTGGGAGGGGTTTCTGGCAAAGGTAATCAATGCATGGCCCCCCGCCGTGGCTCAATGATTAACCTTCCTCTTTGCCCACTCCCTCCCCTCCCCTTCTTCTGACCTTAACCACAGCTACTTAGAAAATGACTCATTGTTCTCTTCCCTCATTGCCTGTCATTCCTGTGACGAAACCTGCAGTCGGGAATAAAATGATCACAGGTGAGTAAAATGAATAATCTGTAAACTGTCGCATACAGCTAAGGGGTCAGTTGATTTAAAGGTTTTCATGGCTTCATTCATTCATTCAACAAATATTTATTGAGAACTGAGTATGTGTGATGCCTTGGCTAGTGGTTGGGGCCATGACGATGAGCAAGTTAAACATTTTCCCTGTTCATACGAAGTCTGCTATATAGGTGAGCAGGCAGGTGCTAAAATAAGTACCTGCAGAATGAATAACACCCCTGAAAGGCGGCATAAGGAAAAACATGAGATGTGATGAAAGCATTGACGGTCAGGGACCATCACCCCATAGGAAGTGACCGTTATGCTGAGTATAGGTGGAGGGTAGGAGAAGAGGGTCCACACAAGAGCAATAGCAGGTATGAAGGTCTTGGGGAAAGAGCTCAGGACACCAAAGAAGAGGCCAGTGGCCAGAGTGCCCGATGCTCAGAGAGCCAGGGGCTGTGCTGCAAAATGAGGCTGGAGGATGAGCAAGGGCTTGATGAGGCCAAGATAGAGTTTGGACTTGATCCTGGTTGCCATGAACGGGCTGAAGTAGAGTAGACCTTGACCGTGGGGACACAACCACACCTATGCATTTCAAAGGTTGCTCAGCCTGTGGCATGAAGAACAAACAAGGATGTTGACCTCTAGGCCTCTGGAACATTTGAGATGACAGATGATGGTAGCCTGGACTGGAGTGAAGGCACTGGCATTGCAGCAAGGTGAGGCGAGTGAGAAAACACGTTCTTCTAGAAATGGCCGCTTGGGTACTTATCAGTGTCACTGCTTATTACATCCAAGGAAAGGATTACAGAGCAAAATGCGGGCACAATGTGCCAGCCTCGTCTTTCACACAGTATCTGTTACAGGCTGAACCGTCCCCACAAAATTTCTGTTGAAGCCCTAATCCCCAGAGCCTTAAGAGGCAATAAATTAAAAATGAGGTCTTTAGGCTGAGCCCTACTCTAATCTTCCTTATAAGAGGAAATGTGAACACACCTGGAGACATCAGGGCTATGGGCACAGAGGGACAGCCCTGTGTAGAGGCAGCAAGAGGGCAGCCACCTGCGAGATGGCCAAGGACAAACTATTCCTGATGACACCCTGATCGTGGACATCCAGCCTGCAGAGAGCTGTGAGCAGACAAAAACCTCTTGTTTAAGTGGCCCCATCTCGGTTGTTTGGTTACAGTAGTCCAAGCAAGCGAATGAACACAGCATCCACACAGAAGAACCTCATTAGGGCAAGATTCAAGGTATAAAGTCAATGGCTGTAATGAGCACTTCCCACATCAGTTCACATACGGAAGAACGAAACACTTGCTCCTTGTGACTGGACCAATAAACAGCTGGAATTTCTTTGGTGACCACTGGAAAAGTTATGAATGTGTCCTACTCAGTGAATTAGGGAGAAACTTTTCTAGCACCATTATAGATAAAATTAAAGGAACCCAGGAAGGCTTGGCATGGCGCCAAACATTGAGAAAAAGTCAAAAGTAATGTAGAAAACCTTCTAGCATGGAAATTTTACAGATACACTCACTGGGCCAAAAAGAAACCAGGGAGGCACCACCTGCCAGCAATCTCTATGGTAGACGTGATAGAGTAACACATTGATACAAAATAGATGATAGTGAAAGAACAAAAAAATCTATGTTTGTGTCATCACCGATGCATATTTATCCAGCTGTCTACTCCTCTATCCCTCCATGAGTCCATCCTATTCTTTGTTGCTGTGACATTGCAAATTAAGCTTCAGACATCAGTACACTTCATCCCTCAACACTGCAACACACTTATCCTTGACTAAAGCTCATTACAATCCTGGCTCACTTAATAAAGGGGATACACCCTGAGAAATGCATTGGTAGACTATGGTCTCACCGCCCCGACGTGATGGAGTGGACTTACACAGACCTAGATGCACAGCCCACTACACACCAAAACTCGATGGGAGAGCCCATGGCTCCTGGGCTACCAACCTGTACAGCATGTTCTTGGACTGAATACTGCAGACATTGTAACATACGATAAGTTTGTGTGTCTAAACATATCTACCCATGGAAAAGGTATAATAAAAATACTGTTTGAAGGATTAAAAAAACGGTGCACCTGGATAGGGCACTTACCATGAATGGAGCTTGCAGGACTGGAAATTGTGCTGCTGGATCAGTGAGTGGGTGGCGAGTGAATGTGAAGGCCTCAGACAGGGCTGTATACTTCTGCACACTCAGGTCACACTACGTTTGCTAAAAAGTTTTCCCTTCAATAATAAACTTACCTCAGGTTTTTGAAAATGTTCCTTTCTAAACTTTACATTTTCTTACATTTTTTGACATTTTTATAATAACACTTACCTTAATACCCAGACACATAACCTAATTATAGCCTTAGAATATGGGAAGGGGGTGGGAGAGGGGAGGGGAGGGGGGTGGATGGGGGGAGGGAGGGTGATGAGTGGGGTCACCTCTTTGGTTTATCTTACAAGGGTACAAGTGAATCTTTCTAAAAGCAGAGTATGAATGTCTTAACCAATAACTAAGAAAATGACATGAAGGTTATGTTAACCAGTTTGATGAGAGTCTTTCAAAATGTATATGAAAA
>CAUYQV010128236.1:0-30319 GCA_963574575.1 Galagoides demidoff | reverse complement strand
GCACCTGTGGTCCCAGCTACTTGGGAGGCTGAGGCAGGAGACTCGCTTGAGCCCAGGAGTTGGAGGTTGCTATGAGCTGTGATGCCATGGCACTCTACCCAGGGGGATAGCTTGAGGCTCCGTCTCAAAAAAAAAAAAGAGTTAGGGCCTTGCTTTGGATTAGGATTTGGCCTAAGGCTGCGGTTCTCAACCTGTGGGTTGCAACCCCTTTGTAACAATAAAAATACATCCTACATATCAGATATTTATATTATGATGCATAACAGTACGAAAATTACAGTTATGAAGTAGCAACGAAAATAATTTTATGGTTGGGGGTCACCACAACATGAGAAACTATATTAAAGGGTCACAGCATTGGGAAGGTTGAGAACCACTGGCCTAAGGGAATGTTGTGGCCAGTTTGATTTTCTATCCAGGCAGCCAAAACTTTCACCATATCAGCAATAAGGCTGTTTGACTTTCTTGTCATTCGTGTGCTTACTGGAGTAGTACTCTTTAATTTTCTGCAAGAACATTGCCTTTGCATTCATAACTTGGCTAACTAGCTAGCGTAAGGGACCTAGCAAAAGCAACAGCCTCAGTATACAACATGCCTTCCTTATTCTTAACCATCTCTAGCATTTAATTTAAAGTGACAGGCATGGGACTCTTTCTTTCATTTGAACACTTAGAGGCCATTGTGGGGTTACTAATCAACTTAATTTCAATATTGTATGTCTCAGGGAATAGGGAGGCCTGAGCAGAGAGAGAGAGAGAGAGGAGAATGGAAGGTTGGTGGGGCAGTCAGAACAGACCACATTCATCAGTAAAGTTTGCCATCTTATATGTGTGTGGTTTGCTGTGCCCCAAACCAATTACAATAATAACATCAAAGATCACTGTTCACAGATCACTATAACAGGTACAGTAATGATGAAAACATTTGAAATACCGAGGGAACTACCAACATGTGACACAGAGACATGGAGTACATGCTGTTGGGAAAAAGTGGCACAGATAGACTTGCTAGATCAGGGTTGCCACAATCCTTCAACTTACAAAAAACACAATATATGCCAAGTGCAGTAAGTAGAACACGGTAAGATGAGGTGTGCCTGCAGGTCATCTGTGAAGGCTTTCAGTACAACGGCGGAATTGAACAGGGGTGACAGGGACCACATGGCCCTCAAAGCCTAAAGTCTGTACAAAATTAGCCCTTTACAGAAACATTTTCCTGCCATTTCCTCAGAACCAGGGGATGAGATGCTGGGCCAGGGTCCCCACTAGGACTGAAGAAACAGAGCTTTGCAATCCTGGTTAAAACCAAGCTCCAAAGTCGCCCTTGGAATCTGGTCCAAGTCCCTGTGATCATCTGCTTTTGTGAAGCTGGCACCCCAAGCAGATCTCCAGGCTGAGAAGACTTAGAAGTTATTCACTCTCAATCTCTTATTTTATGGATAAAGAAAGTGAGGTCTAGAAAGGGGAAGGGACTTGTCCAAGGTTATACAAACAATTGATGGTAGGGCTGAGGCACTCTCCCACTGTGGGGTCCTTGGCGATGGGCCTGGGTTTGTGGTGTGGTCAGTGGCTTATCATGAGAACAGCGAAGAGCAAGGGAGGTTTCAGCAAAGCACTTTCATGTCACTAGGTGAAGGTGGTGGGGACGGTGGGCTCCTCTGTTTGTTGCCAGTTTGGTAAGTGTCAGGCTTGACCTGGGAAAGGTAGAGTTGGAAGTGACTCTGCTGTGCCTAGACCTCCAGGACACGCATATTGCCCACATGTGTGCAAGTGCACATGTATTTTCAGACAGTCACACTCACTACCAAGGACACTTACTTTGCTGACCCCTCACCTAACACTCCTGATTCCTGATTCCCACATGACCTACCACTTTCTGTTCATTTCCTTTAGGCCATTCTTGAAGGTCTACTCAGTGGCACTCTGCAGTCATCTCAGACCTAGCCCTGACTTCTTATCCTTACTCACTTTGTTCCATACTTCACTATGCCCTCCGGGTCCTCCTGGTATCTCACCTGAAGATTCAGCTCCTTCCTCTCCCCTCAATCTCAAGCCCCATTTCTCTCTGGCTTTGACTTTTCCCCCTTGCTTCACCCAGACTCAGCCTCTCTCCCACCTGCATTGCCGTCAGCCACTCTCTCCGTCACCCCATTCCCATACTCTAGTGTACTCCTTCACGGGCACCACCCCGAAACTGACCCCACATCACATATGTGCCCCTTCTGCTAAGACACTTCCTGGACATTTCCCAACGGATGTATGCAGTTTTGTCCTATGGACATGGTTATGTGGCTCCTCTTCCCAGCACTATCTGTGAATGTGCCTCCCTGTCCTGCTGGCTAGTAAGCAAACTGCTAAGGACAAGGACTAAGCAAGTGTCTGTTAACTTGCTAAGGGGACTGTCTACTGGGTAGAAATGATCCTGTCCGAGAGCATGGCTAGAATTCATGTGTTGCAGGAAGGTATGGCAATCTCGTCTTCTCGGGCGACTGTAGGCATGCTTAGAAGGGGAGGGTCAGTCCCTTGAAGAAACAAGCAACACATGTGGCTTTGTAAAGCCAGTTCACTCCAGCTCCTTACTAAGGCAGTAGCTGGTGCCTGCCCTGCCCAAAAGCCAGCATCTGAATCCAAAGGCTACAATGGCTCCCCAGATCTGTGACTTCTTCTGTAAATGTCTCCTATTCCCTGCCCTCCCTCATCCCTCTTTCTAAAGAATGTGCTTGAATCATTTTTGCTCCCAAATCATTGATTCCACAGTAAGGCATTAATCCATTGCAGACTCTGTGGCCTGGGAGCTCAGCCTGCCTTCCCAGTGGATCTCCTATCACCCTCCTGTGTGCATGGCAGGCCCCGTCTCCTGCCAGGGCACTTGGCCCTTTGATTAAGGGCACAACTCAGCTTATGGTGCCCTTGCTAGATCCCTTTCCTTTTCCCAGTCACCTTCCTCTTTCAGATGTCACATCACCAAGATGATGCCCCCATTTTTGGTCTCAGGTGATGGCCAGTGATTAACTCCAACCCTATTACTACATTAACCTGCCAGTGGGTATAAGGTATGTCCCCTCCCACTTACCCACAGACCCCAAGTGTTGAATTCCAGAAGAGATCTTTAATATTCATGGAAACTTCTAGTATCAAAAATCAGGAGACCTTAGGAAAGAGCTTGTTGGGTGAATGAAGGACCCAAAGAACAGAGTCAGGATGACTGGCTGCTCCGTGGGTATTTCAAGACAGGGAGCCTGGTGCTCCTTCACAGTATACCTGACGACAGCCTCTTTCTGGTGTGGAGGAAAAGACCAATGGGGCACGTGGCCCAAAGCAGGATTTTCACATTCTAGAAGAGCCTGTGTGTGTACGATGATACACAGTACGTGTGTGCCTGTGTGTACAGCATCCTTGTGTTCTCCCAGCCTAAAAGAGAGAGAGATTCAGAGAGAGAGACAAAAGGCTCTGCCCACCTCCTCGCTGCTTCTGCTCACCAGCGCCACAGTGCACACTTGGGAGACTGGCTGTGGGCAGGCCCTCTTCCCACCTGGCTTTCACCAGCACAACCAGCTTCTGTTGCAACAGACAGAAAAGGGTCCATTGGACGGGCTCTTTACTGCAGAGCTCCTCATGCTTCCAACTGCAGTGTCATCTGACTTTCCAGAAGTGACCTGCACCTCGGGTTTGCTCTCGACACCTCACAAACTTTGATTTGCACTTCCCCCTTTCAGCTTGATCATTCTTAAATTCATGTTTTTCCCACTGTGGCCTCCCTATCCATTTCTAAAGGAAGTGTGACAGCGCACTTTGATTTTCTTGTTGTTGTCTTGGGTGCTTCCTCAGAAGCATTTATCTTTATTTGAAGTTGAGAAAATAAATTAAAAGAAAATCACTGTTGGTCCCTGTATTTCTTTCTTCCTGGGCTTCTGACAAGTTGCTGTCTTGCCTGGGATCCTCTGTACAGCTGGGAGAGGCACAGAACTGAGGTGCTGACAGCTTGTGTCTGAATCACAACGGTGTTTACTGTGCACTGTGAGTTTATAACAGCCTTGTTTCCATACTGACAGCAAATGCCATATGGAGAGGAAAAAGCCTGTCAGATAAATCCATAAGGAATCGCAGTATGGTACTTAAAATCTTAAAACTGCTTTTGGAAATGGGGGGGAGGGGTACCTTGCTCAAATCACATAAGAGTTATGGTGCTTTCTCTCCCGTAATTGAATAAAACGAGTTTGACATAAGGTAATTTACTTTCTTTCTGTGCTTGTGCTGAGAAGGCTCAGGGGATTGGGAAAGGATGCAAAGGTTTGTTTTCCTCTCCTTTAGAGATCAGGTTGAGTGAGAGGCAGTCAGAACGCAGGCTGTGTTTGCAGGACATGGTGCTAACAGGTGCAGACCTGTCACAGGCCACTGCGACCGTGTTCCCTGCTGTGGCTGAAGATCACACTCATCTAACTTGACATTTTATTACTGTCACTTGGGATTCTGTCTGCTCACCCACACACACCCCTGCTGCCCTTTCCAATCCAGTCCAAGCTCCCTGAGGGCTGGGACCGCATCCCTAGGCTCTCCCTCCCCCTTTGCCCCTGGCACATATTGAGGCTAAATGCTTGTTGGAATGGCTATTTGAGAGCCGTCTGTTCTCGGGGAGGTGGAGACTGCATCCTCGCTTGAAGGGCAGAGTTAAGGCAATAGTCCAAGGCAAGTGTAAGCCACCAAACCACCTGGGGAGAGGGCCATGAGGAAGACTCTGCTGGTGGCACATCCATGCTGATCAGAGTACCACTCCGTAGAGAATGAAATATTTCTGAAAGCCTCCTTCTACCTGTGATAGTTAGAACTGGCTAATTCCCACAAAAATAGTCCCTGCCCGCAGGCAGCTTACCCATGAAAGAGGTGGGCAGTAAAAGTCTCTGGCTTTATGCCTCATCCTTGCTCCTTTAGTTCCAAGAGACAGACACCAGCACTAACTGACCTAAGCAACCGCCCTGCATGGCAATGGGCAGGCCTCAGTGGTGCTGCCCTCAGGGGCTCCTCTCCCCACGCAGTTCCACCAGCACTGTGCGGGCTTCATTCCCCGTGGGCTCTCACAGCCTAGATGGAAAGAGTCTTGGCAGCTCCCAGCCGAGCAAACATCACAGAGGCCCCTGTCATCCCACAGGGCAGCAGGTGCCCCCAGTAAGATGGGTGAAAAGCTCCGGAAGGACTCCAGAGACCTCTCGGGTCACATACCCTGACCTGATTGGCTTGAACTGAATTACAGCCGCATGACAGGGGCTTCTGATTGGTTAAGATGGTCACCGTGCTCACATTTGCCCCATCTTTGTGGCTGAGGGATAGAGGGCTCTGATTGGCTAGGATTGGGTCACGTGGCCACCCCGCAAATTTGGAAGGCATTGGCTCCCGTTTCACAATTGGAGGCTTGGGTTGTGTTTGTACAGACTGAGAGAGAGGAGGTTCCCTAAAGGAAGGAAGGAGGGACAGACTAAAAACCCCACATCCGTAGTGAGACTAGATAGTGTTTTATAAGCACTTCCTATGTGCCAGCCTCTGGGTCCTCTCTGTGTACTGTCTTATTCAATCTTCACGACAGTCTTGGAGTTAGGCTCCTCAATTTATAGATTAAAAACCGAGTGTTATGAGGTGAGTTGCCCCAGGTCACGCAGGCAGCGAGTGGAGGGGCTGGGGTTTGAGCCCCGGCAGTTTAGGCCCCCAAGCCCACACACAAAGCCACCTGGAGATTCTCCCTCCCTGCAAGTCATGGCTTGACCTCCTGTGGAGAGACTTTGTGACTCCAGAATCAACGTGTGCTGGCCCAATGGTTGTGTTCATATCTCAAGAGAAACCCTTTATAGGAAGACGTTGGCCTGGCTCCTTCTCTACACCTGGCAGGGGATTAGTCAGCCCCTCCTGCCATGTCATCCTCCTTCCCAAGCTCCAACACCCTCTTCCCAATTTCCTCATGAAGTCACTTGACTGTCCCATACAGAGCTGCAAAATTGATGGCCCAGCATTCAGTGCTAGAAAAGGTCTGAGGCAGCTTGTCTCCCGGAGTCTTTCTGACCAGAGAAAACTTCTTACAGAGGGGTTAGCATCACTGTAGAGAGAGCCAGAAGGAAAGGGTCTCCCATCCCAACTTCAGCATGAGATTTCTGCTCTCAGAGGAAGAAGCTAAGCCCAGAGAGGGCAGAGGTGTTATTTGCATTAACACAGCGAGTTGTTGCCTAGCACCCTGGTCCCTGGGCCTCCGACTGAAAGTCTGACATTATTTCCTGTTCAGAACCTTCTTGGCTACTGAGTGGCTAAGGGTGGGTCACTTCCTGCCTCCCTACCTCAAGCTCCTCAGCTAGAAAATGCAGAGTTTTCATGATTTGAACCATCCTAACACTGGGCTTTTCTCCAACTGGGCAAAACTGATTTTGATGTTTTTAAAATCTATCCACTAGGATGCTTTGAACTACAAGTAATTGACATATTTTTGAATTGCCCTAAACAAGGAGAATATGTTGTCTCATAAATAAGCCTTTCAGATGTGGTTTGGGCTGCGGACATGGTTTAATTCCGAGATTCATGACATCACCAGGGCACCAACTCTACTTCTTGTAATTTCCCAGCTTTCACCTCCACAGTGTGTCAGCCTCATCCTCACAGTGGCTTCCCTTGCAGCGTCAAACACAATGGCAGACCCTGGCCTCATACCCATGCACTACAGCCTCCAGAGGAAGAGAGCACCTCTGGTTCCGTGTTCCAGGCAGTCTGTGGCTCACTCTGATTGGACTAGCTTATGTTTCATGCCTGACACCCTATACAGTCACTATAATCAGGGAATGTGACGTGCTGACTGGCCGGCCAGGGTTTGGAATCGTAGTCCCCAGAACTGCTGGCATGTCCATATGGAAGTCAGGGCATTATAAGGGAGGAAGAAAGAGGAGGAAGAGGCTGGGTCATAACTGGTCCCTTCCTCTACTGACCTTGTTTCTCAGTCTGCAGAGACTTTGAGTTAAATAAGCAGTCCTGAGAGTTTGCCAGTCATCTTGGTCCGTCCATCTGAGCCTCTGAATCCAGGTGTGAGGTTGACAGGAATGCGCTTCCTGGCCCTCTCCTGGGTCTCACCACATTCTTCTTTTCTTGTCTCCAGACAGAGATTACTGCAGTTTATGTGACAAACAGCCAATTGGGAGGCTGCTTTTCCGGCAGTTCTGCGAAACCAGGCCTGGGCTAGAATGTTACATCCAGTTCCTGGACTCAGTGGTAAGTGCCTGCTCCAGGGGGATTGGCCCTTTTGGTCTTCTGTGAACAGTGATTGTTTTTGCTCCAAGAAAAAAGATCAACCTCATGGTTTAGAAGAGTGAGGAATAAACTCATGGCTTACAAAACTCAGTGCAGACTTTGAGAAAGCAAAATTGTCTTACGCTCTAAACTCAATGGGTGGCCTAGGGTGGGCCACCTGCCCTCTGGATCGTAATTGCTGCTGTCCTAAAATGAGACCCAGTGAGCACTCTGATTCAGGGTGCCCTCTGCCTGGTGAAGTTGGGACATTTTCCCAACACCCTGAGGAAGCTCTTGGATTCTATGGGCTCTTCCCCTAGTTGAGAAGCCATTTTGTAAAATTCCAAACTTTATGTGTGTTGGTATAATTTTTTTTTTTTTTTTTTTTTTGGAGACAGAGCCTCAAGCTTTCCCCCTGGGTAGAGTGCTGTGGCATCATAGCTCACAGCAACCTCCAACTCCTGGGCTCAAGCGAGTCTCCTGCCTCTGCCTCCAAAGTAGCTGGGACTACAGGCACCCGCCACAACACCTGGCTATTTTTTTTGGTTGCAGCCATCATTGTTGTTTGGCGGGCCCAGGCTAGATTCGAACCTGCCACCTTAGGTGTATGTGGCTGGTGCCTTAGCCACTTGAGCCACAGGTGCCGAGCCAGTATAATTGTTTACTATCACTGTCCTCACTGGAATGTAAGCTCCCTGAGGGCAGGACCCTGGGCTTCCTGTTCATTCTGCCAGCAGGGTCCTCAGTAAGTGTCAATGAATAGCACTGGCTATTTCAGGCCAGCCTGATAGCCTGTGGCCCTTTGGTCTTCTATCTGAGAAAAGAGGACAAAGGGTGGGGGGTGGTGAGGAATGGAGACCAGTTGTGAAAGGAACGAAGTCCTTTCCCAAGCCCCCTCCCAGGGGCAGGGGCTGAGATGCTGTTATCTCCTAGAGGCCCTCCTGCCGTCATTGGCTGAAGCTCCCCTGACCCATCTTAGTTTAGGGGACAGCCTTTGGGCCTCAATTTCTCTGTCTTTAGGATCTCAGTGCAAAGCTCTAGACTCACATGCCAGACATGTCCGCTGAATTTACAAGGGCCTCTTCAAAGTCTGAACCCCACTCAAAACCTGCTCCCAGGCCCCCAAATCACCACCCCTGACACTTTCCCTATTTCAGTGATCAGCTCCCATAATCACCTGAGCCTGAAATCTGTACTGTCCTTGACTCCATCCTATCCTCATGCTCCCCCACCTCCTCCCTCCCATGCTTGGCGTGACTCCCCCCAGGCCAGCTTCATCCTCCTGGAGCTTGGCCTTGGTCCTGGTGCAGGCTCTTCCTTGGCATCTCTTGCATGAGTGATTACAGTAGTTCTCAGCCTTGGTTGAGCATTCAAAATACCTGGGGAGCCTTAAAAACTACCAGAGGCTGAGCTGAAGCCCAGACTAATTAATCTGATTCTCTAGGGGCGGGGTCTAGTATTTTTATAACTTTTTATTATGGAAAATTTCAAACTATAAAAGGTAAAAGTTGATAGAACAGTTAAATAAACTCCCATGCACCCTTCACCCCAATATTCTTTGATACACACCTCCATTCTACCCTTTGTAGTACTTTGTGTAAATTTCAGATGTTATATTATTTCCCCTGTGAACTTTTTAGTATATATCTTGCTGAACAATCAGAGCTCTTAATAAAACAATATACAGCTAAAAAATTTTCTACTCTCATCAAATATTAGTGTTAAAATTTTCAGTTTTCTCATATATTTTATAACTGCATGTTTTAACAGATTGAATTGGCCTGGATGAAGTTCATACATTGTGGTTAGTCAATATTTTTCTTAATTCTAGGCACCCCTGAAACCATCCATTTCCTCTTGTATTTGTTGTTCCTCCAGAAGAGTTTTCCAGTCTGAATTTTGCACTCATCCCTTGTAAACTGCTAGTTGGATCTTGAAACTTGACAGATTCAGTTTCTGTTTGGTGGGGTGAGAGTGTGGCAGGGTAACTTCATAAGTGGTTTTATGTTCTTCCTTCGGGGAACATAATATCTGGTGGTTTTTCTTTTTGAGATGGCAGCAGCCATCAATATTCAGAGGTAAATCTGTTGATTAACAGAGGGTCACAACACAGCATATTCTTATTCTATTGTTCCTTCTTAGTTTGCCAACTGGGACATTTCCTTTTGATAACTGTTGGGTGACCCAGTGGTAAAGTTCATATAGGAAAAGCTTGATTCTTTCTGTGCATTAATGTCTTTGAGGTACCAAATTGGTTTACTAGCATCCTCTAACTCTAAACATGCTGGATGCATTTTAATGCATGATGATATTATCCTCACTTATGTTTCCTGGAGGGGGCCCCTCCAGGTTGGCATGAGAGTTCTTTACTTACAGTTTTAGAGTTTTCCACAGTCTGAATTTCCAAACAGAAACTGAATCTGTCAAGTTTCAAGATCCAAATAGCATTTTACAAGGGATGAGTGCAAAATTCAGACTGTGGAAAACCCTAAAACTATAATAAAGGACTAGGGCCCAGCAGTCACTGGTAGTCTCTTTTGTTGTCTGGGATAAGACAGCATTCCTGGGCTCGAATACTCTTATATTAGAGTCTGTTGTTTTTCAAAAGAGCCCTTGTTTCTTTTACTGGGAAATGGTGCTTAGAGGCCATAGTTCAGCACTAGGAGTGCTCATTGCCACTAGATAGGCTATTGTTTCTGGCAGATATTGGCGTTTCTCAAATCTTCCAGCACTTTAATGTGTATCTAGGGTTGGGAAGTGTTGACATCTACGATTAAGTCCAGGTTCTGAGGCTGGCTTACCAGATCATCCGTCACTAGGCCCCTGCTCACCCTTTCACACTCACCCTGCACTGGAGTATTTCTGGAGCCCTGTGCTCTGGCCTGGCCACTTGCTTGTGGTGGCTCTGATTGGGCAGGCAAGGTTAAGCCCGTTGGTGCTGGCTCCTTTACCTGCCTGCCTGAAATGCCTCCCCATGGTCCCATTTGCCTAGCAAATGCCTGCTTGTTGTTTTGTGTTCTGCTCTCATAAACCTTCCTGATGTCCCTCTCCCTCTCTCTCTGCTGTATCCCTCTAATGTGGGTGCTGGCCCGTGACATTCTCCTGAGCCACATCACTGCACCTGTTGGCAGATGGTGAACAGATCCAGGGACAGGATGCCAGGGCAATGCTGGCTCTGTCACCAACTCTTTGTGTCCCATGTCTTCATCTGTAGGTGGGGTGTAGCTATGTCTGATGATGGTAGAGGTGCTGAATAGAGATGCCATGAGTTCCTGCTATTCACAGCAGTGTCTGGCACATCACAGGTGCTCAGTGACTGTAGCCATTGGGGATCTGTATACCTGTTTCCCTCACTAGCCAGAAGACTTTTAGTGGCACAGACGTGGCCCATGGTGTTAGAATAAGCCCCTAGTGCCACACCTGACAGATGGTCAGTGCTTAGACCAGCAGTGCTCAACCTGTGGGTTGCAACCCACAGGAACTGTATTGAAGGGTTGTGGCCTTAGGAAGGTTGAGAACCACTGGCTTAGACTCAGGCCCAGTGTGGGGCTGGTGACTTACTCAGAATCACAGAGCAAGTGAGGGGCAGAGGTAAGCCCAGAACCCAGGTCTCCTACCCCCAGTCCAGTGCCCCTTTCTCCCTAGCATGCTTCCTCTGCAGTCAGGTGGATTCTGGGTCAAGCTTTCTAAGGTCTGCAGTGGGGCTGGGCTTCTTGTTTAATGAAGATGTCCCATGAATCTTCTTGCAAAGTGAACCATCACACCTAACACGAGCCTGTCCAATGGTTCTGTTTTTCCAAGATTGGATTTTCTGAAAACAAGACCCAGATATCTGAAAAGCCAGGTTCCGTGATTCTATTCCTAATCCTGCTAGAGGGGTGTCTGGGAGAACATTCAGTTGCCTGTTCTGTCTGTGAAATGGCAGATTTGGGCTCATTACACATCCCATTGCACTCATCTCTACAGGGCCTTTTTGGTAGCTGTCAAACTTGGGGACTGTTGGCCAAGAATGCATCCAAAGCCCCAGGTGCAGCCCCCTCAGAGCTGCCTGGAGTGCTCACAACCCTCTGTGACCTGCTGTGCCCTTAGCAGGACTTGGTCTTGGTTTCTTTTCTGTGGAGTCACAGTGAACCATGGAAAAGTCTTCACCTGAGGCAGGACCAGACCCCCCCCACACACCCTGCACCATTCTTTTAGTCTTTCATTCATTTAACAAAAGTATTCTTTGCCAGGTTCTGGGCCCTTGTGATAAACTGGCAAATAAAATGGACCAAGATCTCTGTCCTCCTTTTGTTTGCCTTCTAACCAGGAAGAGATAGGCCATACACAGTAAGCATAATAAGGCAATGATGGGGAACATTGGAAGGGTAAGTGGGATGGAAAAGAAAAACCGGAGCAGGTTAAAGGGGGCTGGGAGTGTGGGGACTGGTTACGTTGCTAGGTTGGTTGGTCAACAGAAGTATCTTTGAAAAATGCTATTGGACTGATGACTAGGAGGAGTTGAGGGAATTGGCCAGGTGAGCGTATGGTGGAAAAGCACTGTGGGCAGGGAACAGCCAGTGCAAAAGCCTACAGGTACGAGGATGGAGACAGGGGAGCAAGGACAGAGGGTAGGAGAGGAGTGAGTTAGATCATGGAAGACTGTGCCGTTAAGAAGTTAGGGGAGCCATTGGAGGGACGTTAGCAAAGTAATGTTCTGGTCTGACTCAGGTTTAAGGATCTCTGTGGCTTCCGCACTGGGGCCAGGCTTTGACAGGTGGGTGGAGAGCAGAGAGATTTGATAGGGGGACTCGGAAGCAATCCATGTGAGAGTGAGTGGTGGCTCAAGGCAGCATGGAAGCCACTAGCAGTGGTGAGAAGTGGTTAGATATGGGACACATTTAGAAGGCAGAATTACAACTATTTCCTGGTGGGTTGGGGGTGGGAGAGAAGAATTAAGGAAGATGTCAAAGTTTGGGCTTAAGCAGTTGAAAGGATGGAGTTAGGATAAGGCTATGGGGGATCATGCTGTGGGAGGAGCAGAGGCTCCATGTGGGCATAGTGAGAGGTGCCTGCTGGACATCTGAGGGCACATGTTCTGGGGCAGGTGAGTGTTCAAGGCTAGAGTTTCTGGGAAAGGGCTGGATTGGGAATGTAATAGGAACTGGGAGTTGTCAACATATAGCTGGTATTTAAGCCAGGAGCTGAGTGAGCTCACCAAGGAGATGAATGTCAGGGGAGAAGTGATGAGGACCAAAGACTGAGCCTTGGACCAAGGGCTGTTCCCCATTTGGAAAAGATGAGGCAGCCGCAGATTTGGGAGTTGTGTGGAGAGTTGATGAGGTGGAGCAGGATGAGGCTAAGCCTAGGAGCCTGTGGAATTTTCCAACCACGTGTTTTGTTAGACACTTATAGTCAGTTTGAGAAGGAAGAAAAACAAAACAAGCCCAGTGATGCCCATTTTCATTCTGGTCGTACGGTTGTTCCCTCTCTCTGGGCTTGTACAAAGAGCTGTTTTTTGGAAAGGAAATGTGAGTCTGGCTCCATGCGTTAGTGCGTCAAATGCTCTTTACATACGCCTTAATGGGGCCGTCACTCACAAGAGGGGCCCCATCCCTGGGAATCAGCAAAGCCTTTTCATCGCCCATCTTGACGTCAAACGACCAGCCTTTGGAACGCCTGTTTTACGCATGAAGACTTTATTGAGTTTTCCAGGTCCTGGCGTAACTTCTCTAAAATTCGTTTTTCCTTCCATCCCGACTGGAACTCAGAGGAGGGAGGAGGTGATGGCGTCCTTAGTGTGGCAGTGCTGCCTTGGGCACTTCCTGGCCCAGCCAGCGCCATCCACAGCGTTCTCCCTATGTTGAATTTCTACCAAGAGGAGTCTATTAAAAATAACCTGCCCTCCTTGGGCGGCTCTGACGTCATACCCAGAAAAGGCTGTTCTCCTGCACAGTCTTAATGTCTGCATTTCTCAAGTCAAGTGGCAGACTGTGGCTGTTTTTAAATGAGGCCCAGGTGATTTTCTGGGCAGCAGAACTGTTTATGCGTCATTCAGCAGACTGCAGGGGCAGGTAATTCAGCCTTTAGTGTTGGTCACTGAGGGGCCTCCAGGAACATGAGAAAGACCATGCTGTCCTACCCACACACACACACCCTGCCCCTAGGAGAAACTGAGTCAATGATCTAAGCCAAGGCCACAGCTAGGTCTGGCCTCTAGTGGTCAAAGAGGGTTTGCCCACATGATCAGAGCATTGGAAAGGGTTCAGGGTAATATCAACCCTCAACAGGCTAAGGGGGTCTTGCCATGGGCATTTTCAAGAATGATGAACTTCTTTCTCTCTACCCTCTTCTCTAGGCTTCTGACCACATGCTGGCTCCTTTGAAACCCTCTTGTCCCCACGCTTGGGTGAGACATAAAGTTTTCATGTCTCTTCTTGGGATTGTGGGAGGTTTGGCAAATACTCAACCAGATTCACGCAGTACATCTCTGTTGGGTGTCTGCTGCATGCCAGGCCCTGTTCCAGCAGTTGGGGACCACACAGTGGACAGGAAAAGTAAGTTTCTGCCTTTGTGGAGCTTGCTTTCTAGTTAAATGAAAGATTGGAAAATAAATAAGGAATTTTTAAAGTAAGTAACACCAGCTATGAGTTCAAATACTTGTTAAATATTAGTTATTATCTCAAAATGTTGTGGCTTGACACACAACAATATACATTTCTTATAGTTTTTGTGGGTCAAGAATTTGGGAGTGATTTGGCTAGGTGCCACTGGCACTCAAAGTCTCTCATGAGGTTATATCAGGATGTTGGCTAGGCTGTTGTCATTCAGAGGTTTGACTGTGGCTGGAGGATCTGCTTCCATGCTCACTCACATGACTGGCAAGTTGGTGCTGGCTATTGGCAGGAGGCCTCAGTTATTCTCCTGGTAAGCATCTCTTTGGAATTGTTCAGAAGTCTTCAGAACATGGCTTGCTTTCTCCAGAGCAAGGTATCCAAGAAAGCACGGTAGAATCTGCAGCATCTCCTATGGCCAGAGCAATTACACTGTTGTTTCCTTATTACTATACTAGTAACACAAGTTAGCCCCAGCCCATATGAAAAGACCATGAAAGGCAGGAGCAAGGATTATTGAAGGCCCCCTTAGAAGGGAGCAATTACAACTATGAGGTTACAACAAATGAAATCTCGTATGAGGAGATGTTAAAAGGCACTCCATTCATGGGTCGATGGGTACTTGGGCTTCTTCCATGACTTGGCTATTACGAATTGAGCTGCAATGAATAATCTGGTGCAAATATCTTTTTTGCAAAGTGATTTTTGGTTTTTTTGATATACTCCTCGTAGAGGAATTGCAGGATCCAACCGCAGGCCAATTTTTAGATCCCTGAGTGTTCTCCAAACTTCTTTCCAAAAGGAATGTATTAGCTTGCATTCCCACCAGCAGTGCAGAAGTGTTCCTTTTTCTACACATCCATACCAACATCTGTAGTTTTGGGGTTTTGTTATGTGGGCTACTCTTACTGGAGTTAGATGGTATCTCAAAGTGGTTTTGATTTGCATGTCTCTGATAATTAAAGAAGATGAGCATTTTTTCATGTGTCTGTATACTATGCGCCTGGATTAATAAATTGTGGTATATGTATACTATGGAATACTATGCAGCCTTAAAAAAGACGAAGCCTTTACCTCTTTTATGTTTACATGGAGGGATCTGGAACATATTCTCCTGGGTAAAATGTCTCAAGAATGGAGGGAAAAGTATCCAATGTACTCAGTATTTCTATGAAACCTACTTATATTTACTCATACTTTCTTATGAAAGATAGAACACAACTACAGCCCAGGATGAAGGAGGGAAATGGAGTGGGAAGGGAGGGTTGGGGGGTGGTTTGACTGAGGGAGGGTAAAAGGCGGGACCACACCTACGGAGCATATGACAAGGGTACAAGTCAAATCTGTCAAGTGTAGAACACCCATTAGTCTTGAACTAGGGAAGATCATGAGACCAGTGGGCTCTCACCTGGCTTTAGATATGCCTGATTATCTGCAGTTCTATTACTAATTATCTATTGTGTCTCACCAGGGGAGCTATGTAATCTGCTTATCTTTCTGTCACTGCTTTGACCTCCCAAAGCGGGGAGGGTGAAGAGTGCTAATAATTCTTCAGTTGCATATAGAGCCCCTCAGTACAGTTGGTGAATTCAGACCCTGGGAGCAGGATCATCTGGAAAAAATACCACTTCTAAAATGGAGGGGTTTTGTTTTAAAAAATTTAGGGGGTACTAATGTTTTTTGGATTAATTGTATTATGCTGTCACTAGAACAGTGTACATTGTACCCAACAGGTAGATTTTTATGCCTCATCCCCTTTCCCCTTTTTAGTTTCCAATGCGCATTATACCTTATTATGACCATGTCTGTCTCTCACTTATCTCTCACTTGTAAGTGAGAACATGTGTTTGTTTTTCCGTTCCGGAGATACATCTCTTAGGATAATGTTCTTTGGTTCCATCCAAGTTGTGCAGCAAAAGACATTATTTCATTCCTTTTGATGGCTTAGTACTCCATACATCACCCACCCACACACACACACACACACACACACACACACACACACACTTTATCCACTCATCAGTCGATGGATATTTACGTTGGTTCCATATCTTTGCAGTTGTGAATTGTGCTGCAATAAACATTCTGGTGCAGGTGTCTTTTTGTAAAATGGGTTTATATAGTTGATATGTGTGGATGTCTGATCTTCTGGGTACCCCACCCATATTCCCAAATAACATGGCTATTCTAGAAGCTTCCATGATGACACCCCTAAACTACAGTTGATTGGAGCTCTGGGGAACCTGTGAGCCAAGATGGACCAATGAATCCTTTATCTGGACTTGATAGACTTGAGTGTAACTTCTTCTCTGCTGGAGAAGCCTTAAAATACAAACCCTGGGAACTGCTCACATCCCTGGTTCTCGGGCTCTGGGGCCAGCTGCATTTCCTTTCCCTCCACAGTTTGGTTGTTCAGCTCATCCTTGGATTCCAGGAGCCAAGAGATTACAGTCTTACCTGAACTAGGGTAGGCTGGGATTCTCATTCAGAAACCAAAAAGTAACATGGAAAGTGAAAGCCCTTTGCATGGTGGCTTCATGAGCCTTGGTGGGCGCAGGGACGGAGAAATAGTTCTGAGAGGGCAAGAGGAGGTGGAGGCCACTCAGGGCAGACAGGAGGCAGGACCGCACAGCTGCCTCAGGGCTCTGACAGCTGCCAGGGAGATAGGGCCCGAGAGGGGTGAGTCACCTCCACCTGGAGTGGTGCAGCTCCCCTTTCTTCTTTCCTTCTGTTCAGCATTTGCCTCAGGCCAGGACGTGATTCACAAGCCAGCCCCTTGAAGGTCCGGGTCACTGTGGGCTCTTTCCTCCCGTTCTCAGTCTGTACCAGAGGTGGGCAGGGTCCACTCCCCTCCTTTCTCAGGTTCCCTCCCACGCGTTGCTGTAGCTGGACCAATGAACCTCTCCTACCAGGCCTGAGAGGCCACTCGGATGGGGGCCAGGATCAGAGAAGAGTGTTTGCCCAGGTGGGCACCTCGTGCAGTGTGCTACATCCCAGCTGGGGGCAGAGAGGGAGTGGGGTCAGTGCCCACCTGTGAAGGACAGTGCAAAGTTTCAGTCAGGGTCCTGGTGAGAAATGGACAGCCAGCCCAAAGCAGGACGAGGGAGTTTAGTGAAGGGCTGTTTACCAACTGCAGGGCGGGCAGGGAAATCAGCAGCGGCCGCTCCAGGACCTCTACACCTCTGCCACATGTCAACCCCAGCGACGGGGAAGGGACTCACACAGGAGTCAGTGTGAGCCTGTGGTGCCCCAGAGGGAATAGCAGAAAACCACCCCACCCTGGCTCCCTCCTGCCCCACAGCAGGGCAGGAAAGGTCAGGGGCTTTGGTGGGGTGGCTGGCAGCACATGCAAGATGCCAGGGCCAGTGTGGGCAGATCTGGGTGCCTCTCCAGCTAGGGCCATGGCCAGCGGTGTGCCAGCCAGGCACGTCACTTGTCCCTGCCTCGAGGACTCTGGGAAAGCTGACCGCATCGATAATTACAGAAGCTGGAGGTGGCGAGACCTCATGGCATCTCTGACTTCATCTTCCTGTTGAGGCAGGGGAAGGTCTCCAGGGAGAAAGAGGTGACAGCTAAAGTTAGCCCAAGGCAGGAAGGAATTCGGCCCGGACTCTGCTCTCTAAACCAATGCCAGCCTCTTTGAAAATGTGGCAGGTTCTAGAAATCATCTGAGGGAAGTGTGTTTTAATAGCCAGGACATATTTTCACTGGCATTCTCCGAGATTGATGATGTAATTACAGTAGGCCAAGAGAATGAAATATTGGGTTTATAAACTAAGATGTGCACAGATGTTTATGCTCTTTGGCAGGCACAGATATGTGAATACTACTTTGTTCCTTAAGCTCAGTGTAGTATTTTGCTCCTGTGTTAGGGGAAAAGCCTAACACAAAGGCCGTCCTGTGTTTGGCATGAATCACGATGCAGAGAGACAGCTCCTTAGCCAGTGCCTTCCTTGGTGGCACCTGGAATGTATCTGGGAAGAGAAGTGACCTCCAAGAGGGTTGGTAGGTGCCCTCTGGGTGTCAGAGCTGAGCTGGGGGCAGAGAGAAGAGCTCAAATGGGCAGAATAGCAGAGAGGACTGTGTGAGTCCCCTTTTGGGGAGGGGAAGAGGCCTACCCTGTCTGGTCACCTCCCACAGGTGGCGTTCACAGGGACGGTCCTGTGTGCAGTTCACCTCTCTTCACTAACGTCGTTGTCTGGCTGCCATTTCCCAAGTCAGCTCTTGTTGTAACATTCTAGGTTGTTGGCGCAAACTCTTATTTGCAGCTTACGTTTTTGGACTTAAGCTGGTTTAAGCTCCCTCACCACCTGGGCAAGGGTGTTTCCAGAGCAGTGCTGTCTGGGCTGCCAGCCTCAAGGAGTGGGATCTACGTAGGGTGCTGCCCACACAGCCCAGCCACCATTGCCCATGAGCTCAGCCCTGCGTAGGGTGACCATGGAGACAGGGCCTGTCACTTCAGGTGACTTAATCGGCATGGAAAGGCCAGCTGGAGGCCTCCCATCAGTCTTCCGCCTCCCAACACAAATGTTCTCCAAGTGGTGGCCTGGCATGGACTCCTTAGAGAAAGGCCTTTTGATTCTGGCTGAGGAGGCCTGTCCCCGCATGCTCCCAGCTGCCTCACTGCAGACCTGCGTGCCCGTCTGCCCCGCTGGGTCTGGCCTAGGGATGTTTTTTTTCTAACGTGGGTTTTAGTCCTGAGAACAAGAATATTTTCAGGTGGTTACTGAGGCTGATTAGTGTGCCCCAGGCCTCCATTTAGTTAAATAGAGCTGCCTTCACAGATGTATTTTTGGGCAGTGCAAATCCAGTGTTCTGAATGGGATGGAGTTACCCAGGGGGTGATCGGCCATGCGTCCAGGGCCTGGGCCCTGCAAAGCAGCCTGGCTACATTCCCATGAGGCGGGGTGTCTGGAAGCAACAGGACACTGGGTGCTTCTCTCCTTCACCCTGGCAAAGGTGGGCAGTTGGCCCTAGCTTCCTCAGCCCTGCAGAGAGGCCACTGCAGCCCTGTCACTTGCTAGCTGTCCTGCATTTCCCCCAATCATTTGCCCTCTCAGCCTCAGTTTCCTCATCTGCAAATTGGGAATAATAATACCTATCCCGTAGGAGGAGCCCCATAATCAGTACTCCACATGGGAAGGTGTATGTGTCAGTTTAGAGGATTGTTGGGGAAAATAGAGGGAGAAAGTAATAGGAAAAAGCCAAAAAGAAAGAACCACCTTCTCTCCTCAAAGCATCTCATGAAACCATTAGTCAAATCAAATTGTCAAGAGACCTGCAGTCCTTCAAGTTTCATCCCGATGGTGAGGAGGATGTGGCCCAGTGGGAGTCCCGAGGCCCAAGTGAGTCCTGCCTCTGTGGGTGCCGACTGCGTGACTTGGGAGAAGTCCTTCACTTCTCTGAGCCTCAGTGTTCTGAGGGGTTGGATTCCAGACCATCACCCAGTAGCCCTGGGTTCCAAATGATCATAGTGTCCATGTTTCTCCCTTGGAGAAAATCATCGAATCTTGTCTGTCCCTTAGAAGAGAGACGGCAAGACCAGGAAACTGACTCACTTGGGATGGAAACATGCCTGGCACATCTGTGGACACTGCAGGTGCTGCCCATGCTCCCCTTTGTCTGGGCTAACCTGGTCCTGGACCCCAGACACTGAGCTGTGAGGTTTCCTTGAACCAGCAAGGGGCCAGGCATCTAACCACCCAGCAGGGTACCCTGGGAGAAGCCTGGATCTGTCTGTGCTGGTATCATTTCCTCTCTTTTGAAATAGCTTTACTTTTGGGCTGAGTCTGACAAATCCTTGGGTGGTGGATTTTGAAATGGTTGTAAACAATTTGCAATTATTTCCTTTGTCTAAATGAGAAAGACAAGCATACTCAGGCTTCTTGTTAACTCGAGGCCTTTTATCCACTTGGCAAGTACATCAGATGTGACTGAGGGAGTCCCTTTTGGGTCGAGGGAAATAAAAATGTCTGGGTCTTGGAGGCCTCGCTTCTTTAGAGCCCAGGCCCCGCTGGCTTGGCTGGCTATCCCGAGGCCTGAGTTCCTCGGTGTTGTTGAGAAGTTGCTCTGGGCTTGGAGGTTTGAGCCCTAGCCTTGCCACCTCTAGCTGCATGACCCTGTTTAAGTCCTTTTCCACAGTGGACCCTCTGGATGTCCCTGTAGGTAAAGGGGTGGGACAGCAGCCCCTGTCCTCCACGTCACTACCCTGCTTCTTTGGGTTCAGATGAGAACATCTTAAAAAAAACTCTGTGTGTTCACTTTGAAAACCAAAGACGGCATCCATGTTACTGTTTATCTTTGCAAGGTGTAATCATTGCAATGACGGTAATTATGGCAAGTGTTTGTTATTGAATATTTATGATGTGCCAGGCCCCAGGCTGAGAGTTTATCACTTCTGTCTGTATAATTGCCCTTACGTAGGTGCTAGTCCCATGTGCATTTTTAGAGAATTTAAGCAAATTGTCTCAGGTCACACAGCTTGCAAGGTCTGGGTGACCTAAGGCAGCCTCTCAGTGGCCATCCAGTTTGGTGGCCTGTGGCCTGTTAATTTCCAGTGGTTTCTTTTGATTTATCTGAGTCGGTGATCCTCAACCCTACCTGCCTGGATGCTGGTCGTTATGGCCCACTGGCGAGAGGCTGAGCATCAGCCTTTGCTGGTGCTCCCTGGTTATTTTGACATGCAGCCCCGTGGAGAGCCACTGTCCTGATAACCAGCTTGGACTAGCCCTCTGGGCTCCTGACCAGGCCCTCACTGGGCCTCAATTTCCTGCCCTATAGAAGGAGGGGATTGGTCAGGTGGCTGCTAGGGGGGTTCCCCAGGGGAGCTACACATACGGGTCTCACGAGCAAATCTGTTACTGTTCTCTTTCTCCTTTTTTTTAGTCAGAATATGAAGTTACTCCAGATGAAAAACTGGGAGAAAAAGGGAAGGAAATTATGACCAAGTTCTTCACCCCAAAGGTAAGAGGCCTCCCAAGCCCCACAGTGGGAAGAACAGGAGGCTTTATCCAGGAGTATGAACCTCTGGTTTCATGCCAGGCCATGTGGGTACAGGCTGGTGGCTGCCTCGGTCTCCCGAGATGCATGATTCTCATTCTCTCTTAGAGAGTGCCCAGGCCTGGCAGGGCCGAGAGGCAGATGGTTCAGGCCAGGCCTGGGGTCAAGGGCAGGAAGCCTACTTCTTGGAGCCTAGCCCCGTCCCACAGAGGTCCCCATCTTGCCCATTGTTGACACCCCAGCATTTGTGACAAGATAGTTGGAGGCATGGCCAAGGTAAGGATAGGAAGTGCCGAGAAGAAAGGCTCAGCAGGGCAGTTCTGAGAGGCCGGCATGGAGGGGAAGAGTTGGGGTGAGCAGGATGGAAAAGGGGTAGTCTGGCTGCACTGGCAGAGCATGCCACCTGAGGCTGAGGCAGTCCATGGAACAGTGAAAGAATGTGGTGACTTCTGAAGTCCATTCTGGAGAACACTGCAGAGGGAGGGGCCACCTTGACTCTGCTCAGGAGCACCTGCCCAGGAATGAAGGTTGAAGGAAGGGGATTGCAGCAGCCCAGGGTCTCCAAGACCTATTTCCTCTTAACTCACCTTGACAGAGAAATGTGTCCTTGACCCATTTAGTGTTCTAGTCCCAGCTATTCTACCCACTGAATCAAGCCTTGTTCTCTCCCTGGGCCTCAGTTTCCCTTTCTTCAAAAGGGGCCTCTCTGCCAAACCCACTTCTTGGAGGGATTAAGAGCGTGAGCTGAGATCTGCCTCTGAATTGCTTTGTGCATATCCCGCACCCCTGGGGCCAGAGTGGCTTTCTCCTGCTCAAGACCCTAGACACTTTAGGCTTCTCTTGGTGGCTGTCCCAGGCTGCCCGTGGACAGAGGTCATGACAGCCATCAGTGCCCCACTCCCACACCTCCTACACCACATTTAGCCCTTGTCCTCAAGCAGGTGTGTTCTTCTCCAGCTTCTGCAGTTGGCTGTTGGCCATCTCCGTTGTAGGGGAGCCAGCCTCTCACCCAGAAGCATTGCAAAATCCTGCTCCAGGCCTGCGGATGGCCATCCCTAAAAGACACACAGAGCTGTCATCATCTTGCTTTTTCTCCATTTCTGCTTCCATCACAATCACATACTTCTCTGTGTGTGGATTGCAAACACCCCAAGTCCTTTGCACATTCCAGAAATGACAGGGCTAGTGGTCATAACACCTTCAGATGCAGAACAGGACCCGCTCACTCTGGGCAAGACATGGCACATAGCTGCCCGCGCCACGTGTGAAGCTCTTGGGCAGTGCTACCCTGCTGCATTCTAGATACGGGCTTGTTGGTGACGTCTGAGCAGGGTCTCTGTTAACTCTCAGTTGTAGCCAGTGGTGTATTGATGGGCTACAGGTGGATGCATTTTTTATCTCCTGGCCACCACTCAAAACAGCATGAACACGTGCATATGAGCAGGTGCTGCGAGCTCAGAGGGGTGTAAGTACTCAAAAGGACATGACCACAATAGCTCCCTGGCTGAGCTCCTGCAGTGTGCCAGGTGTCTCCAGTGTCCATGAGAGATAGCCCTGCTCAGACAGGCTGCCAACACCCCCAGAAGTGAGTGACCTGCAAAAGCAGCTTGGCTGCTCAGCTGCCCAGTGCAAGGGCGTCTTCCCACACTGGTCAGCTCGGCCTGCTCAGCTCTGCATCTGTGCCCCTTTTAACACTGTCTCTTTAGGACAGTGTCCCTCCAAACAGTGGCAGCTTACAGGTACAAAGAGCCCATTGTACCAGGCACACCTTCCATCACTGTCACTGTAGGAGGCAGGGTTCACGGGCCTCATCTTATAGATGAGGAAGCGGAGGATTGAGGAGCTGTCACATCCCAAGCCCCTCAGCTAGCAAGTGGCAGAGCTAGGATTTGAACCCTAGTCTGGGTGATTCCGGAGCCCTGGCGTGTCCCCTGAAGTGCAGTCTTCCCTGCCACACCTCATCACTACCTTCCGCCATCTGCCAGCATGGCTGGAACCAGCAGTGACAGTGGTGTGCTTTTTCTGCCCTACCCCCCTGGCTGGGTGGACTCTTTGTGTCTATACAAGAGTGAGGTGCGGGCAAGCACCAGGGCTACCATTGGGGGCTGCTTCCCTCTTTCACTGCCATGACCCACCTCATCCAGAAGCCCCTATTGGCCACCCCTGACCTGGGCCGCCGGGCCTCCCCACCTCTGCTCAGCAAGGCCTCTGCCTCCTGCAGGGAGGGGGCCCAGACTCCCCATCGGTTCAGACGGTTTTACAAGTGCCTTTGAGCTTGCCAACATTTTTCCTTAAGTACTTTTAGTTTTTTAAATGTTAAACCATACCACATGTTATGGCCCAGGGGGCTGGGGGAGGTGGTCCATGTGCCTTGGGTCAACTGTTTTCCTACAGTAAATCCCACACCACCCTCCCTGCCCTCTGTCCTCCCCTGTAGCCTGCTCAGGACCCTGTTTCATGTTTCAGTGCTACAGATGCCTCAGGTGCTGGGGGGTTCTGGCTGAGTGAGGACAACACCTGAGGCACAGTCCCCAAACCACAACTCATGTGTCCCCGCTCTGAACAGTGTTTTCCAAAGGACAGACCATAGGACTCCAATCAGTGAAAGGCTCTATGCAAAAAGGCCTCTGTGGTCAATTACGTGTGGATAGCACGGCAAGCCAGATGGAGCAGGCTGGACTCCACTTTAGGTGCCAGTAGAAAGTCACTGGCATGTGAGCATATTAAAGGCTCTGAGGGCTCGGTACCTATGGCTCAATCGGCTAAGGCGCCAGCCACATACACCTAAGGTGGCGGGTTTGAATCCCCAGACCGGGCCCGCCAAACAACAATGATGGCTGCAACCAAAAAATGGCCAGGCGTTGTGGCGGGCGCCTGTGGTCCCAGCTACTTGGGAGGCCGAGGCGGGAGACTCGCTTGAGCCCAGGAGTTGGAGGTTGCTGTGAGCTGTGATGCCATGGCACTCTACCCAGGGGGATAGCTTGAGGCTCAGTCTCAAAAAAAAAGGCTCTGAGAAGTCCTGCAATACAGAAATCTGCTTAACTGCTCACAAAGCATTCCCCAAACTTATTTGATGACATACAGTTTTGTTTTGTTTTTTTATTTCACATCCTACTGAGCACACCTTGGCCTGTAGAGCAAACCCAAGGGCCTCATAGCCACCCCATCTTCTGCTCCAGCAGCCGCATATCTCCCACACCGGGCTCCAGCCACACTTTGTCCTAGTCTCATCCCGACACTTGTACATGTTGCCTTTGTCCAGGCTGTGCCCAGGAAGACCTCCAACTAAGGGCTGCTTCCTCCATGACTCTCTTGCCCGTGTATCCCAGCTCAGCACATTGCCCTCCGCTGGTTTCTGAGCACGCTGGTTTCTGAGCACATGGCTCTGCAGCTCTGTGGTTGTGCCACTTCACCACCTTACAGAACTAGGATCACATGTGCACAGATCAGTCCAAGGCAGCATGACAAGACCAGCAGTGGGGCTGCACCCAGAGAGGTGGGGGGCCTGGAGAAGCTGCCCCAGCTCTCCTAGATGAGCCAGGGGAGACTTCTGGAGGGTTGACGCTATTGAAGCCAATCTTAAAGAGAAGGAGGAGAAGGTCAGACACAAAAGAAGGGAAAGGATCCGGTCCCTCAGGGGCAACGGCAGAGAGCAATGGGCGTTTGGTGATGTCTAGGGATATCTGTGATTGGCACCATTGGTGGGCAGGGTATGCACTCCTAGCATCTATCTGGTGGTGGTGGCCAGGATACCTCTGAGCATCACACAGCACACGTGATGGCTTCCTGCCACACCAAAGTAGCTAGAGGCAGATTGTCATAGTGCCAAGGGTGAGAAACCCAAGCATGGAGGTGGGAGGAGGCGTGGGGTGGCCCGTGCTGTAGGAGTGGAAAGGCAGTGGAGGGCCCTCTGGGCTATAGGGCCCGGGAACTGTATTGAGGAGGTGGCAAAGGGGAGCCCTCAGGGCTTTAGGTGCCATTCTGTAGGCAATCTGTCTGACCACAGGGAGGAGTAAAGAGGGAGGTGAGGAAGGCCTTGAACCAAGAGGCCATTGAAGGAGCTGCTATGGGAGCTGCAAGGTGACAGTGACCCAACCCGGGCAGCAGCATGGGGGTGGGGAGGAAGAGGGGATGCTCTCAGGTCTTGACCAAGTGTGGTTGTGAAAGAGAGGGGACAGGAGGGTCCCAGATGCTGCTGTGGTTTTTGTCTTCAGTCTGAGCAGGTGGAGGGCCCCAGGAAAGACAGCATGGCGTGAGGGATATGGGAAGGCACAGGTGTGCACCACACAGATAGTCATAACTGCATTGGACAGAGACAGTGGTCTCAACTCTCCTTGTGTCCTCTGCCCCAGCACAATGCTAGATCCCTGGTTCTTAGTCAGTGAGAGCTTCTTTGAGTGAAACAAGGGGGGGACCCCTGGGTAGCTCCCCTTCACGGGCCCCTCACCTCTCCCACCTTGTGTCTTCAGGGAACTGACAACTGGCAGGCTCACATCCAGCAGTGCTGACGTCACGTCTTTGCTGGAAGTCTGAATGAAAAGCCTTGCTTTCTAACACGCTTTCCCCTGGAATTACATTCTCTTTCCCTACGGGAGGGTGCGCTCTTCAAACCCTTACCTGAAGCTTCCATCCCAAGAGCCAAAACCCACCCTTCGCTATGCCCCAAATCCCGCACCCGCTGCCTACACTTGGCCAGCTTTGCTTCGGGGGTGTTAGAGGTGGCCAGCCACAGTGCACTGTGGAAGGGGTTGAAGGCTGTGGAGAGCTAGCAGAGAGGCAGCAGAGGGCTGTGAGAAGGAGCTGCGCTTTAGGGTCAGGTAGACCCGGTTCAAAGCCACATGTGCTTTCTTCTCTTCACTGTGTGGCCTTGGGAAAGTCACTTAACCTCTCGGTGTCTCAAGCTGCCAAGGGGGTGGGGAGTGGCAAGAATCACAGAGAAAACCAGCAAGGACCAGCACGGTAGCTGGTATATATTAGACAGCTGCTCAGCAGCGCTGCCCTCTGCCTTTCCCCTCCCTTCTCTGTGCTTTCACAATGAGGTCTCGAGGAAATCGTGCAGATGCAGAACTGCTGGCTATGGAGCTGGGAGAGGCGGAGCTGGGGCCCACGGGCTGGGCAAGGAGGCTGGATGGAGAAAAGGCCGGGTGTCAGTCAGGCTGCCACAACAAACCCACCCCAAGTCCAAGGTGCTTCCCCCAACAACGGTTTCTTTCTTTCTCGTGCATAATCTGATTGGGTCATTAACTCTTCTGAATTCTTCCCCACGCGTGACTCAGGGGTCCTAGCTGCTTTTGTGGCTCCACCATCTTGAACATGTTGTCTGATGGTCACTGCCAAGGGGAAGGGAAGAATGAAGGAGGGACACGAACCTAGACTGTCTGATCTGGAAGTGACACATGTCCCTTCCTCTCCCAGTGTGTTGGCCAGGATAAAGGTGAGAAACTGGGGCAGCACCCCAGGACAGGGTCCAGCCTGCCTTCTCAATCCCTCCCCCGCTGACCGGAAACCTTGTCTGTGTCACAGGCCAGTCCCTGGTACTGGTTGGACAACCCCAAGTGTCTCAGGTTCATCAGCTCAGAGGAGCTGGCTAGAGTGCTCCACAGTCAAATAAGACAGGTGAGCTGGGCTCTGTGGAGATCTGGGCAGCTCTCCTTCCTGTTACCTACCAACCAGAAATGGTATAGGTGACAGGTGTTCAAAGGTGTTCACTCTGAGGCAGAGTGAACCAGGAAATAGTCTTAATTATAATAATAAATACTAATGAAGACAGCAGCATAGAGCATCTATCACTACAGACTTCGGTTTTTTAAAAGCCTCATCTAATTCCATACCATAGAACTTACCTTTTAAACTATACATTCTAGTGGTCTTTAAAATATGCCAAGTCCAGTCTCCATCACCACTCTCTGATTCCAGGGCACTGTAGCACCCCAGGGAGAAGCTGTCATACCTACTGGCAATCACTCCCTTTCCTCCTAACCCTCCAGTCCACTTTCTGTCTCTAGGCCTGTCTTAGAGCTTTCAGATGCGTAGAATAGACGAGTCGTATAACACACGGCCCTCTGTGACAAGCTTCTTTCCCAGCACAGTGTTCTCAGGGTTCTTTCACCTTGCAGCGTGTGTCAGCACTTCGTGCCTTTCCACAGCTGAATGATATTCCGTTGTGCAGATGTCCCCACTATTCACCTGCCCATCAGCCGATGGACACGTGGGTTGTTCGGCCTTTCGGGCTATTATGAATAATACTACTATGAATATCCATGTACAAGATTTTTGTGTAGTCTCATGTTTTCATATCTCTTGGGATATAGTTAGGAGGGGAATTGGGTCATATGGTGACCCTATGTTTAAGCTTTTGAGGAGCTGCCAGGCTGTTTTTCAAACCACTGCCTACCAGTAGTGTCTGACTGTTCCAATTTCTCCACATTCTCATCAACACTTGTTATTTTCCGTCTTTTTAATTTTACCCATCCTAGTGGGTGTGAAATGGTGTCATTTTGATTTGCAATTCCATAATGACTAATAATGCTGAACATCTTTTCATGTGCTTATTGGCCATTTGTACATCTCCTTTGGGAAATGTCTATTCAAGTCTTGTGCCCATTTTTAAATTGGGTTGTTTGTCTTTTTAATTTTGAGATGAAGAGGTTCTCTGTATGTTCTAGACACAAGTGCCTTATCAAATATTTGATTTGCAAATGTGCCCTCCTGTTCTGTCCTTTTTTTACTTTCTTGATGGTGTCTTTTGAAGCATAAAGGTTTTTAATTTTAACAAAATTCTGACTTTTTGATTTTTGTTTTTAAATGACTTGTTTTTACCTTGTGGTATCAGTCTCTGTAAGAAGACTTCAGTTCTTTAGGGAGTAAACCATGTACAGGGACAAAGTAAAAAAAATCCTAGTGCACATTCAACCACATGACCCAGTCTTCCTTTAGAGAACCTGAGCCCTGTTCCCTGTTGGAAAGATCAGAGCCAGGCCCAGTCCTTTAGTAACATCCCACCCTTACCTGCCCTGGTGGACGTGACAGCATGCTCCAGGCTTTGAACCCTCTGTGTCCAGCACTACACTAGCACCTTACAGACCTGTGCTTGGATCTTCCCAAAATGGGTATTAGTGTACTCAATTTACAGATCAGTTAACTGAAGTTTGGGAAGAGAAGAGCCTGGGTCATAATGTGGGAGCCAGTGTTTAAGTGCAGCCCTCGAATGACCTGCTTCTCCGGTGTCAATGGTAGGACATTCTGCTGTCATTGATTTTAATTGGGCTCATGAGCCGCTGAACTGCCCCACCCTAATTACTAAGGCCTGGCAGGTGGTACCCAGTCTCAGTGTGAACTAGCAGCTTCCAGAGGAAGCTCTAGCCTGATGGTGGTTCTCCTGGAAGGGCCTGCATGGAGTTCCTCCTGGACCGTGGGGTGACCAGTGGGTTGAGGCAGGCTTCTGAGTAACTCCTCAGCCTTCCTCTGTGGGATGCTGGGAAGGCCCTAGTGCAGGCAGCTCTGGGAGCACATTTCTTGCCCAAGGTCCGCAGGCAGGATATTATTCTCTGGGCCCTCCAGGGGCAATCAGAGAGTAAGACAGGGAAATTTGTTTTTGTTAAGAGGGAAGTTGCCCGTCAGCCTGTGTTTCTGCACAAAGAAATCTATTCCTAGTGCTTGTCTGGCTCTCTGGAGAACATTCACCTTTTATAAAGTAAAAAGCTTAAATAAAAGGAAATTATAATTATCCCAAGTCCCCTCCCCCTCTGGCCCCCTTCTTGCTGCATTGCCTCCCTGGACCCCTCGCCCCCCACCCAGGCACCATCTCCTGGAGTCCAGGGACCTGGGAAGGCTCCTTGACATCACTCCTTGTCCTCAGGACCACATGGAACCCCAGTCCTGCCACTTTCTGGCTGTGCATCCTTGTAGCCTCAGTTTCCCCATCTGAGTATGGGATTGATAAAAATGGCCCCCATCTGGGCCTGTAGCCATCTATCGTTCTCATACCTTCGTGGTTTTTGCCGTGTTTGCAGCCTTTACAAGTTACCTATACAACATTTTTCTTTAAATCAACTCATCTTTTAATTTAATTGAGTTTTAAAACGAATCCTTTTATCAGGGAACATGCCTGAAAAGCCAGTGTTGATTTGTCTACATAAAGATAAATGGAGAAATTGGTATTAAACCCAAGCTAAACACTGCTCTACCCGCCTGAGGCTCGGAGCCTGAAGCCTCCTTTCTTATCACATTAAAGTATATTAGTGAGTGTTAGAGGTGTGGTAACAAGGCAGTAGCACCACACAGGGACTTCCTACTTGATTATGGGAAGATTGAGGGAGAATTGAAGAGAATACATTTTTCCCTGAGTGACTCCCTGTCTGATCTGCCCCTGTGCCTCCTAGTACCTCTCTTAATCTTTGGAAAGGGCTAGGCTACCTCTGCCCTTCCCAGCAAGGATGTATTATGGAAATGCCAGCTAGTTGCTATAAAGATGTGACTAAGAGCCCAGAGCTCTGGACTAGGAGTCAGGCTCATTCCCAGTCTCACATTCTGGAGTCTATGACCTTGGCAGAGGTGCTTAGAGTCTGCCTGGCCATCTAACCAACTCTCAGTCTCTAGGGCAGGGGTCCTCAAACTTTTTAAACAGGGGGCCAGTTCACTGTCCCGTAGACCTTTGGAGGGCCGGACTGTGGCCCCCGGGACGAGTCGGCTGCTAAGCAGGTCAGGCAGCAGTGGTAAAAACACCCGGCGGGGCTCGGCGCCTGTGGCTCAATCGGCTAAGGCGTCAGCCACGTACACCTAAGGTGGCGGGTTCATATCCCCAGCCCGGGCCCACCAAACAACAATGATGGCTGCAACCAAAAAATGGCCGGTTGTTGTGGCGGGCACCTGTGGTCCCAGCTACTTGGGAGGTGGAGGCAGGAGACTGGCTTGAGCCCAGGAGTTGGAGTGCTATGAGCTGTGATGCCATGGCACTCTACCCAGGGGGATAGCTTGAGGCTCTGTCTAAAAAAAAAAAAAAAGCAGAAGAGCCTTTTCTTTTTCTTTATTAATTAATTTTTTTGGAGACAGAGTCTCATTCTGTCTGCTCTGGGTAGAATGCTATGGCATTATCATAGCTCACAGCAACCTCACACTCCTGGGCTCAGGCGATCCTCCAATGGAGTAGCTGGACCTACAGGCACCCACCACGGTAACCAGCTAGTTTTTCTATTTTTACTAGAGATGGGGTCTTGCTCTTGCTCAAGCTGGTCTTGAACTCCTGAGCTCAAACAATCCACCTGCTTTGGCCTCCCAGAGCGCTAGAATTACAGGTGTGAGCCACTGTGCCTGGCCCAGAAGAACTTTTTCTTTTTCTTTTTTTTTTTTTTTGAGATGGAGCCTCAAGCTATCCCCCTGGGTAGAGTGCCATGGCATCACAGCTCACAGCAACCTCCAACTCCTGGGCTCAAGCGAGTCTCCTGCCTCCGCCTCCCAAGTAGCTGGGACCACAG